>JAQQAE010021752.1:0-10395 GCA_029823295.1 Pseudamia nigra | reverse complement strand
TGAGCCTCCTGAAAAGTTGGTAGTGTTTTGTCCCTACCGTCCCTATGCAAACCTACGCCCTTGCCTGCCACTTCATTACGTAACTCCGCCTTTTGGCCTTGGTCTTGTATATTTTTGCAAGCTAATCCTGTGGCCAATACAAAATCCTCGTATGGTATTTTGTCCGGTGTTATGGCATAGTTTAAACCTCTGGATAGTATACTGGTCTCCGTCTGTGTTAGCCTGTGTTGTGATGTATTATGTACCCATTTACTATTAACTGTTAATCTTGTCCCACACCTGGGATGCTGTCCTCAACAAGGCGTCAGACAGTAGGGGGCGTAGTCGTCCTCTGCTGTCTGGTAAAACACTATAAAACAGCCAACAAGACACCTCACAGTAGCATCATGTGACCCTTCTGAGGAAGACAACAGAAAGTTGTTGAAACATGTCAAGGTACATAAACCTACGTCTGTCTACAAAAAATAACAACACTAAAAGTATTAGATTGGTACCTTGACTGAGTATAAATAAAGCATCCCAGAAAGCAAAGTCCGTCTGAAGTAAAGAGGAAAATACCCAAGACTGAGTGGATTTGTTATCATTACACGACACTGCAGAGCGGAGACGGACCATCAGCATCCGTGATACTATAAGATATTTACCGGCTTCATAGTGGGATTGTTAGCTGTTAATTAGCCAAATATTAGCATATGCATTTACCTGCTTTATGTTCAGATTGCTAGCCATTGATTAGCTATTTATGAGCATTTCTCTCTCTCTCTCTTCTATTTGTATAGCGCCAATCATAATCACTGATTATCTCTAGGCGCTTCACAATTTTTTTTTGAGGCTGAGACCTCATGACTATACAGACAATCATTTGCATTCACAACTATGGCATACAATTTGCATTTGTATTTACCAGCGTCATATTGGGATTGTTAACCATTCTTTAGCTACTTATTAGGATGCTGAAGTATACTGGTACAGCATTCAATGTGAAGATGTAGAAAAAAAGCTCAGATGACACTGTCTTTAGTTGTATAAAAATGTTTTATTATAATAGACAGTATCATACAGGTTCAAGCAAACCTGGAGAGACTTCCAGCCAAAATGAACATCTCTCCAGAAAACCTCCATCTTATATAGCCCCAGACTTGGTAAGAAGATGACCCCCAAAAACACCTGTTTAAACAATACCAAACCCCCGATATCCTTTATTGGGGCAATTATAACTGTTGATTAGCTGCTGATTAGCATATGTATTTAATGGTTTTAGTTTCGGATTGTTAACCGTTGATTAGCTGCTCACGAGCATATGTATTTAGTGTTTGTAGCTCAGGATTTTTAACCATTGATTAGCTACTTATTGCCATATATATTTACCAGTTTTAGCTTGGAATCATTTACTGTTGATAAGCTGCTCATTAGCATATGTATTTACTGGTTTTAGCTTGGGATTGTTAACTGTTGATTGGCCGCTTTCTAGCATATATCTTTACCAGTTTTAGCTTGGAATCGTTAGCTGTTGATGAGCTGGTTTTTTGCATATGTATTTAGGCTCTTTACTACTCTTTTTCACCACTAATTAGCTAACAAATTCCGACTCTTCCAGTATTTGATAATGTTGTCGCTGTTAATTTAACTTTGATTAAACACTCAAAGTGTAATGTGAGTGTTTTGCACATTTTCACATTTGATGACCCAGGTTTATCATAGATGTCAAGAGCCACACACAGTGTGTGGCAGTGAGTCCGTTTAGCTTGACCTATCAATTCCAACATCTTGTTGTATTAAAAGCATTTAAATCATGAAAATGTTCTTCAAACAGGTTGGAGCTTTTGGAGCCTGGGATGATTGAGCTGCTAATCTGGAACCTTTGAACGCCAGACAGAGAAACTGTGATTTTACATAGAAATAAAATGCTTTAATATCAAATAATGTGTCACACCATTCACTTACACATGTAAATATGATTTCAGAACTACTAAATACATACATACTCACAGCCTGGAGTCTCAAAACCTACAGAAAAACAACCTAATGCTTTTGCACATAGTGTATTTTAATTTCTGGTTTACCAACATTTCAGCTTGGTTCATGCATTAAAAATCAACGAAGATACTGTACAAATAAAATGATGACCAAAACAAAACAAAAAATAAAGACATTTTCTAATAATCAAGAAAAAAGTAAAATAGATAAATAATTGAAGAAATTATCCAAAAAATGAGGGAAAAATAATATAAGAAATAAACAAAAACTAGTAAAATCTGAATAAAATAATGAACAAAATAATACAAAAAAATGACCAAAAACAACAAAAAATGACCAAAATAATGTACAAAATTAAAAAAATAAGAAACATTTATTTAAAAAATGACCGAAAAGATCAAAAACGGAACAAAAAACAATGAAGAAAAAAATGAAAAGGAACCAAATAATGAACAAAATAAAACATGTGGATGTTAACATGCAGAGCAGGAAAACCAAAGACAGAGCAGAAGGAATAGAGCAGCCACACAGACAGGGGGCAGCAGCGAGTAGTGGTGACATCGCATCCTACCCGACTGCTCCTCGGTGCCTTCATCTTTGTCCTCTGTTGTCGTCCTCCCCACCATGACGTGTCCTGCACAGACGCATGGAAAAACTCAAGGTCGTTATCGGGTTCAAGGTTTGTCTGAATGATGTGGTGTAACGTGACCAATTCACCATCCATCCATCACCTTCCACTTATCCTGGTCAGGGTTGTGGGAGCAGCAGCTCAGGTGGAGAAGCCCAGCCCCCCCCCAGTCATCTCCTCCAGCCCCTCAAGGGTGATCCCAAGGAGTTCCAAGGCTGGCTGACTGACATAGTCCCTCTCAGTATGTCATAGTGTCATACCAACTGAGTTACTGAGGTGTCCATGACTGTGCCTTCCTGTGGGCCGACCACCTGCAGGAAAGGTCGTTAAGGTCGGGTGCTGTGTGGTTTGGGTGGCACCTGGGTGGTCCAATCCCTGGTTGCCAAAACTAGCTCCAACTGGGACGAGGCCCTGGGCCAGACAGAGGACACGCTGGAGTATGTCTCTCGGCTGGCCTGGGAATTCCTGGGACACCCCCAGAGGAGCTGGAAGAGGTGGATGGGGAGAGGGAAGTCTGGTGCCCCTGACCAGGATAGTCAGAAGATGATGGTCATTTTTGTGAACATTTCATAGTTTTTTTTCTTCATTTTGTGGATAAAGTGCTGATTTGTTTTAAATCTCACCCATCTCTGTGACCGTCAGCTCCACAACACTGACCGGTTTCGTTTTGATCAGCGCTCTCCGGGGCTTCCTCTCTTTGACTCGGCACTCGTACGTCCCCGAGTCGCCGACACTCACATCCCTCAGGTTTAGAGACGCCTCTTGATCTTTTAGCCCCGCCCGCTGTCTAAAGCGAGGGTGCTGATTGGTCAGATCAGGCCGTCTGTCTCTGACTAGGTACACATATCCCTGTTCATCCAGATCCCGGCGGGTCCACTCCAGAGCTGCCACCATGTCAGGTGAGGGAGCTAAACACGGCAGAGTGACGTCGCCTCCCCTCCGAGCTGCAACTGAAACCACGGAACAGCCTTTAACTATAAGCTTTCACTGCTGATGTCAACAGATTTCAATGGTTTTACAGGTGGAGCACACTGACATTATCCCCCTCCTCATCTTTACTGACTGTTTTTCAGGTCGTGGATGCACACACTAACGCTCAGAGTTGTCGTGGGAGGGAGTGTTGATATAAAACAGCTGACCACAGACCACTCCTTTGACCCTGCTCCTCAATGTAAAGGAGCAGTTGTGATTGGAAATGCAAACGCTGTACCACCTTAACAGTACAAAAGTGCCACCTTAACAGCATTCATAATAATAAACAAAGGTTGCACACATAATGATGTATTTTTTGTCACACTGTGACGTTCAGTTCTTACTCCGCTTCCCCCTGTACGCACACAAGTATGAAAACTGACATTTCCAAAACCTCCACTTTGGCCACAGTTTTCAGAAATAATTGTTTTCAGTCCATTCAACCAAAATTTTCATGTGGATTCAAGGCAAAAACACAAAAAACATTAATTTTTCCAGATACCTGGCTACATGTGGCCTCAGTGTCTCTACTGGTAGCATGACATCATACTTGGACCTACGGAGGTTAAACTGACAGTCCAACTCCTCCAGGATGACACATCAATACGTGCCACTGCCAGAAGGTTTGATGTGTCTCCCATTATAATCTCAGGAGCATGCAGGAGATTCCAGGATACTGTAGGAGAGCTGGACAGGGAGGTAGAAAGTCTATAACCCATCACTGGTGTGAATGTCTCTGACCCTAGACTTCATGAGAGTGGCCTGGAGGTCTGACATCCTCTAGTGGACCATGTGCTCACTGTCCAGCACCGTGGAGCTCGACTGGGATTTACCATAGAACACCAGAATTGACAGATCCACCACTGGTGACCTGTGATTTACACAGATGACAGCAGGGTCAACTTGAACAAGTGACAGATGTGAAAGGGTCTGGAGAAGATGTGGAAAAAATTATGCTTCCTGTAATATTGTTCAGTATGACCGGTTTGGTGGTGGGTCAGTGATGGTCTGGGGAGTTATATCCATGGAGGGGCATACAGACGTCTACAGACTAGACAACAACAGCCTGACTGACATCAGGTATCAGGATAAAATCCTTGGGCCCATTGTCAGACCCTACGCTGGTGCAGTGGTTCCCTTGTTCCTTCTGGTGCACAACAATGTTCCCCATGTTATGAGAGTGTGCAGTTCCTGAAAGATGAAGGAACTGATATTGGTCTCACCCTGACCTTCTAAACCCAAGAGAACACCTTTGGGACGTCATGTTTCAGTCCAGCTGACACCATGAGGTTGCTCCTCAGACTGTCCAGGAGATCAGTGATGCCCTGGGGGCTTCTGTGCTATATAAAAACCAGTAAGGCTGAGGTGGATGGAGCTATACCAGCAGTAGAAAAGGAATGAGTCAAAACTGACAGTGAAAAAGACAACTGACCTGAGAACAACCTGGTTTGCTCTGAGGCTGATGGAGATTCCACAGAGATGCTCCTCCTATGTCTCCTTAACACAGCCTTTTCACCTTGGATCAACCCCGCATTCACCTGGTCTAACCCCACCTCCCCCTGGATCAACCCTGCATTCACCTGGTCTAACTCCACCTCCCCCTGGATCAACCCCGCATTCACCTGGTTTAACCCCACCTCCCCCTGGATCAGCCCCGCATTGAAGATTTTTGGCCCTGAGTGAAAGGTGAAAAATTATTACAATTAAATATTTATACTTTTATTAATATATTAAGTGACACAGTGAGACAAAAACATTATACATAAGATGAAAACACAAAAATATGAAAGCAACATAAAGAATGCTAGTGATGTAGACGGCGCAAAAACATAAAGGCTTTGTAAAAGATGCAAAAATATGAGACATGCATTAATCATAATGAACACGCACTAGAAATCATATCCTGGTTCAGACCTACTATCACATACAAAAAGGAAAGCATCATCTGTGACATAGACAAAAAAGTAGCTTCACCTGAATCCACTGTGGCCGGTGGGGGTTTCTTTTTGGGGGATCTCCTCCTGCGTCTGGATAACATAGCCATCCTTAATATCTCTGCTGCAGATTCTGAGGGTCCTTTCACCCTGACAGAGCTGTTACTCAGAGCTGTTGATCTTTCACTCCTGGCGAGGGCCTGCGCCATTGCCTGCCCTGCAATATTTATGGTGGGGGGGCTGGAGCTGAACGTGAGCGTGGACATGGACATGGACATGGACGTGGAGGATGTGACGTTGACTGAAATCCAAAAACAAACGGTCAAATTCACTGACCATCTGATTCCTTATTTTATGTGAATGTATCAGATCAAAACATTTTAATATTAGGAAAAACCTATCAAAAATAAATAATAATAAAAAATAACCAACACTTTTAGAGACTCGAGTACATTTACTCAATTGCATGTATTTTCGTATAGTACTTTTTACTCAGTTCCATTTGATCGCAGCTCAGGGAGTAAAATGAAGAAAATGTGCATCAAATTTGATAAACGAGCCCAAGATTAATGAAATAATCAGGTCAATTAACACGAAAATAACACAAAATAACAAAATAAATTAAAAATGAACAACATACACAACATAATGAGAAAAAGTACAAAAGAGAATATTGAAGTGAATGAATAAAAATGTAATATATATATGACATAAAATACAATATAATATATACTGATGAACTTGAAAAAAAATAAACAAATGGCCAGCAAAATGAGCAAAACTGAGCAAAATTACCTAATAAAATTCAACAAAATGATCAAAATAATCCAATGAAACTAAACAAAAATTAACAAAATGAGCAAAAAATGAGCAAAATGATTCAATAAAATTGAACAAAATTGGACAAAAGTCACTGAAATAATAAAATGATCAAGTAAATTAACAAACAACACAATATAACCAAGTAAACAGACAAACTAGATAAAAATCAAATAAAATTGAACAAGAATCGATGGAACCAATTCCACATGCTTAAGTTACTCAGTAGGGAACAAACTTTTTTTACTGTTACTCAACTACTTCTTTTTGGCAGTACGGTACTTCAAGTTCTACTTGAGTAAAAGTGTTTGTATTTACTCTGCCACTGGTTACGTATCATCTAAAACCTCTGTTGGTGAATGAATACACTGATGAAAGTGCAGCAAATCATGACTTTAAACCTGAGCCCACCCTCCTGAAATCCTCACCTATGTCAAATGTCTCTTTAAAATACATTTACCTGAATATCAACGCTGTAAAACGGTTTGAACAGTTCCATTTTTCCTTACCGAGGTCTCCTCCACCGGTGTAATTAGACAGAGCCATGGATGGGAGATGCTGGACACTGAGGACTGTCCTGTGTCTCGACGTGGACTGGATCCAGAAAGATGACGAAGACGACAACAGTAGGAGGAAGTAACAGTCCACATTGAAGTCAGATGGGTCATCCAGCCCGCTGAAGACACGCCTCCTCCATCATGTCAATAACCATGTATTTTTGTATAAGACACTGTCTGCACCTGGTCCTTTAAAAGGAGTTGTGTTATGGTGGTCAAAGCTAAAAGAGAAAACTATCTTTATACCTGACATAGTGTGAAACATGTCGATGCGGTGACACATATTCACTGGGGAATGTCGACTCTCATGTCTCAGCTGGGTGTCAGGTGATTTCATACTTTAGAGATGATTCAGTCCAACCTGTTTTCAGCCGCTACAGTACAAACCTGTCCATCAACTTTTTCAGGTCTAAGTGGCAGCAACCTGAGCAGAGAAGCCCAGACTTCCCTCTCCCCAGCATCCTCCTCCAGCTCCTCTGGGGGGACCCCCAGGCCTGGGTCTGCCCCAGGGCCTGAACCAGTTAGAGTTAGTTTTGACAACTGGGGATTGGCGGCCTTTGGCTGCCACCTAAACCACACAGCACTGGACGACTATGACCCTTCATGCAGGTGGTGGGCCCTCAGGAAGGCATAGTCATAAGGGTCTACTGAATTGCTCTTAGTCTGACCTGTCACCCAGGACCAATTTGCCTTGGGAGACACTACCAGGGGTGAATTGCCTCCAACAACATAGGTCCTAGGGTCATTCAGGCCCGCAAACCCCTCCACCACGATAAAGTGGAAACCCTCCACAGTAAACTCAGTGGACCATAAGGAGAAGGAGAACATTAACTCATCTGATTGCTGATCAGTGTGACATTTAAAGCTTTCAGAACACTTTGTTTGATTCACTCACTCACCTGAATGACAGGTATATATCAGCTGTCAAAATTTGATGGGTCCAGTGTCTGTGTCAGTTGTTGTTCTATTGCTACTCTTTTCTTTTGTCTCTCCTCTGTCCACTAACCCCAACCGGTTGAGGCAGATGGCCGCCCACCATGAGTCGCTGGTTCTGCTGGAGGTTTTTCTCTTCCGTTAAAGGAAGTTTTTCCTCCCCTGTCATCCTTGTCTTGCTCTCAGTGGTTCTGTTGGGTTTACTCTCTGCATAGGCTTGAGGTCTTGGCCTTGATTTTTGAAGAACCTAGAGATAATCATCAAATATGATTGATGCTACACAAATAAGTATTGAATAGAATTGAATTGAAAATTTGCCATTTCACCAAATTTGGCGCCCCCTGGTGGTGTGTGCATGTCACCTCCCCAAGTGATTTTTTAATGTCTACTGATAGGCAATGTAATGTACTATCCAAAACCTTAAAAAAGAAATTTGGGGTTGTTTAGGTACAATGCATGGCATGAACTACAAAATGTAGAAATTTTGAAAAAAATGTGTGACTTACAGCGCCACCTATATTCAGGGTGTAACCTTCCCCAAACCTGAAATGTGTCACAAATTGAAGAACTCAACTAAAACAGCACATAATACCAAGAATCATCTCGTGGAAATGTAACAAGTCAAACAACAGCTATTTGAAAAATCGACTTTGGCAAATTTTGGAATATTGGAGTTTTCTGCTATGAACTTTATTGACCTCTAGCAAAGTCACCTGATAAAGTTCAGTTGAAAAAAATTGGTGGATATTTGTTTGGTGGTCGCTACTTGAGTTTAGCTAAGTTTAATCAAAATTCATGTGGCTCACTATCACAGCTGCCTGATTCTTATAAATAATGGCACTTAAAAAGGCCTGGTAGCTCAGGAGGTGTCTCCTCCTCACATGGTATGCTGTCTCCTCCTGTGGAAAGCCAAATGGTCTGCTTTTAACAGCATGTTTTTATATTTTATGATAAGGTAATGTAGGAATACAAAGCAAGCAAACTGCACTTTTGTTTTGCATTGAGTTCTAAATGCGTAGGAATGAGAACAGCTGAGGGAAACTCACTTATTTAATTTGCGGTGTGATTATGTGAGGGTCTGTAGTGGCACTTTTTATTTAGAGCATTACTTGGTTGGGTTTACTCTTACGTGCAGTTTGGGTTGTCACATACATATAGGATACCTCATCAGCATCAGCAAGTGATGGGAGTTATTCTGGTTTGAATTAAACAAAGAAACCAGTCAGTATGGCCGTTCAACCACACTGACTGTTGAAATTCACCTGTTTTATGACGTTACAATATTCAATCTAACACATGATAAATACACTTGCACTTATATTGTACCTTTCTATCCTACGGCACTCACTTTACACTGCTTTCCATTCACATACTAGTGACCCTCACTGGGCGTAACGCGTCTTGCTCAAGGACACTTGAAATTTTTCTCCACATTTGACCCATCCCCTGGGGAAGCGGTAGGCAGCCACTGGGTGCTCGGGGAGCATCTGAGGGGTTAAGGGCCTTGCTCAGGGCCCCACAGTGGTGGTGCTGATGATGGTGGGGGTGCACCCAATGTACCAAACAAAGCATTTGTATGTTTCAACAATTTCTATGTTGTTCCAGAAACGATGGAGGCTGAGAAAACACCAAGGCTGGTCTTTGTGAGTTTTATTCTTACACATGTATCAGAGTAGAACGTGGACAGGTTCTGTACAAACACACAATAAAAGCAGGTTATATAGTGAACACAAAGACCTGAGTGAAGGACACGGAGACGGACTGGATGGACACACACTCGCTGAAGGACACAACAGTGAGGACACAGACTATGGAGTTCTCCAAAATGGCATCACAACTAAATACATCAAGTATATGTTACAATATCAAGCTTTCACTAAACACTGTGAGTACTACAAAGTAACTGTACACAGAGAATATGAAAAACTTAAGAAGCACACAGTACAATCAAATATCCAATGTGTTCCAGCCAGTAGGCTTTAAAATACATCTTCATAAATAATAGTGTGAGGGCTGTTTTTGTGGTGGCTTTTTTTGTGAAGAATGACAGCAAAGCAAAAATACAAACCACGTGTTACAAAAATGTCATGAAGTATCACTTTGAAAATATCACAGTCGTCAAATATTTTTACTTCACATTTTATATGTTCAAATGTTTTTTCCTCAAAAGTGACTAATTTTGTTTTGAAATATTCATACTTGTCTTGGACCTGCCTGGGTTGGTTAATCTGACCACATTGATATGTAATGTGTGAGTGTCTCCAGCAGATGGTGCTGTTGCTGTAATTAAGGGCTCTGCGACCTTTTCAAACTCAAGAGCCACTGGTGGACAGAAACAAAAAACAATGTATGTGTCCAGAGCCACAGAAAATATCTGAACCAATTATGGAGCACGTTTAAAAACCGATTTGTTTCTAATTTTGTTTGTTTCTGTTCGTCTTTGTTACTTTTTATTCATCTTGATGAATTAGGATGGATGGGTGTTAATGTTGAGACATAAAAAAATACAGTTAACTGTTTACTTGGGGACTTAAAGGTGGCACTGGTGGTAATTTTCTTATAGGGGTCTTATAGG
>JAQQAE010021751.1:0-10395 GCA_029823295.1 Pseudamia nigra | reverse complement strand
CACCTGGTGTTGGGATTGAACCCAGGACCTTCTAGCTGTGAGGCACAAGTGCTACCCACTGCACCACCGTGTCGCCCACATGTGATTTCTCAGGTTTTTTTTTTTCTTTTTTAATAAATTCTCAACAATTTCAAAAAATACTTTTTCACATTGTCATTATGGGGCGTTGTCTGTAGAATTTTGAGGGAAAAAATAAATTTAATCCATTTAGGAATAAGGCTGTAATATAAAAAATTGTGGAAAACGTAAAACGCTATGAATACTTTCCGGATGCACTGTAAGACCATTTTCAACAGTTCTTCTTCCAAGTAATGCTCATACAAATTGAAAAAAAAAGACATCATTATAGGTTCTATTACACCACAAAGTTTGATCTGGATCCTGGTAACATTACGGCTCTGATACTGGACCTATCTTACAGTGAGGAAAAATCCTTTAAAAAAAAAAAATCAGATGGTGATCCATATCACCCATAAATCAAATCAACTGTTCCTTGTGCCTCTTCCTATCCATTCTGAAAATTTCATCAGAGTCTATACAATACCTTTTGAGTTATGTTACGAACAAACAAACTGATGAAACCACGCCCTCCGTGGTTATGATCAAGAATGTAGGGGGAACTGAGCTGTCTTGGTGGAGGTCCACTCTCTACTAGTGCTTTAAGGAGGTTATGTTTTCACCAGCATCTGTTGGTTTGTTTGTCCTGTTAGCAGGACTACACAAAAACTGTCTTTCTACAAATTGGTGGAAGGGTAGAGTTTAGGCAAATACAGAACCCATTAACTTTAGCTGTGGATCCAGTTCAAAGGGCTGATCCAGAAATGTTATATCACGTTCTTTAACATTCTGAGACAGAATATTTGTTGACACAACTTCTGAGATATTCAGGAGAAGGGTGTCTATGAATACCGGTATCTCCAATTTGGAGCAGATCCAAGTAAAACCCAGGATTTGTCAGATTCAATTTTTTTTTCATCTAGTGTGCAATAACAAATACAATCTACCACCAAAGCTGGGATAATGGGGAGTGAATGAACGGTTTCAATATATTTATGATATTTTACATGTATACTCAGTTGAATGTGACAGATTTTGGTGCAGTTCCAGATTTTCCAGAAAAGTGTACCATGGGCCATGGTGGAGGTCTGCGTTCTGCTGAGTGCCATTCTACTTTAAACTGTGTTCTGAAGTTGCGAGTGCTAAATCTGACATGGGTCACACGAGGCTACTGTAGTTAAAAAAAACAGAGCAAAGATCAGATATGAAGATGGAAATCTTCTGGCATGAGGCCCAATGTTCACAGGTCACTCATTTAAAATGTAACTATCTTACTGACAGCAAACGATTCAACACCAACTGGGAAATTCTGAGTTGACAGTGATTTCTGATAAACTGGCAGACTATTGATGTTTATTTAGTTTCTACTAGCTTGCATTCACCCTTCTGTGCCAAGGAAACCGAGAAATCGTCTATTAAAAACCACTATTCAACCTTTCATTATTTTTTAGAACAAAAACAAGGTAAATGAAAGCGATTATAATCTAACACACGTCAATCAATCACTTGTCACCGTTGGTGAATGTGTTATTTGCTGGTAGCCGTGCACAGCGCTAATGTTTGCAGGTGTGTTGTACATTACTAAATGCGAACACTGAAAGGTGATGAATGAAATAAATACTATGAAATTAAATAAATACTACTAAAGAAGCACTGGAAGCAGTTGAGCTGTTGGTCAAATGGTGGAGCATGTGCTCTGAAAAACAGTCTAAATAAGTTGCAAAAATTAAGTGTCAAGTCTAAGTTTTTAATACTTTGTCATTTTCATCTTTGGCTTCAACGTGGTGCCTTTCAACCAGGTGCCATGAAAATTTGTGCTGTAGTTTTTTAAAGTAATAAAAAGACAGAAACTGTAAAATTATGGGTGAACATATATAGCTGAACATAGCTATTTGGCCAAAATCAGCTAAACAAGATGACATTTCACCAATAATCAATGGTTATCTGTTGTCTTATATTAAAGGTTGTTGTATGACTTTGCATAAATTTGAGTTCATTCAAAATAGTGTGATCAGATGTGTGTTAGGATGATTTCTTTGTTTCCTTGGCACAAAATGAACAAAAAACAGCACCTTAAATATGCAGCACACAAATGATTGTTTAATTAGCTGGATGTACATATTGTTAAATCACACCGCCAATCAGACACTTTCACGCCACTAAATAATCAGGGAAGTGGCTACATATGACAATCCAGTCGTTATGGTTAATGACAACAACACGTCTGAGCATAAATGCACTGTTCGCAGAGTGAATTACCTGTAGTCTGACATTAAACATCATCGAAGCCACAAGGTATATGTAAGGGAATCTGATTCGCAGTCGCCATGCGAGATCAAAAAATATCAACAAAGTCCTCGTCAAGCCTTTGGAAAACACTCCGTAGGTCCGACCAGCGGAGCCCGAGAACCGGACCACCAGGTACGACAGACCCGCCATGAAGGCAGAGTCTGTCCCGGTGGCTTCCAGGGTGAGACCGATGTGTCAGCGAGCGATGCGAACGGGCGACGAGAGAGGTGAACGACATGTGACTGAGTTCATATTTCTATCGCTGACTGATGCCGAGCTCCATTTTTCGCACTGCCTGGTTGTTTGTTGGCGAAGCTGCTCCACCCCGACCCCCCGCCTCCCTGTCCGATGCTTCTTCTTTTGGTTTTGATTTGCGGCCGGCACCCGACTCAACAGGTGCATTACCGCCACCTACCGGACTGGAGTGTGGTACAGTAGCTCAGCAGAAAATTATCTAATGACAAATAAATCAATAATAAATCAATAATAATAACAATAATATAATAACATAACTAATATAACTTCACTTATATACACCCACACACATCCCACCATGCAGTACCACCACTGCATGGCTGTGACTGAACTACTCATCCCTCCTTTCAACATCTCCTCAACCTCGCCCCATCCAAGAGCTCTAAAACCCAGATACTTTTCTGCAAACTTGACAACTATTTTTATATTTTCTGTTTTCTTGGTTGTTTGTGCTGAACAATTTATTACCTTCACCATGAACAGTATAAAATCATTTTTCTTCACAACCAGTGTGTCTTCTTTAATCTTGCTACACTACTTTAACAGGATTTCACCACATTATTACTGTATTTACAGTACTTGCCCTCATATTTAATTTGTCTGACTGCATGGCTAATTTCTTATCTGCCTCAGCATAAGTCGTTGCCACAAAGGGCTGAGACACTGCAGGTTTTCTTTCCAGCCACTCACAAAAGCAGGTGTTTTCACTGAACTGCAACCAGTGGGAAAGAATTCAGTGAAATCACCTGCTGAAGAGACTGGTTGGAAAGAAAATATGCAGTGTCTTGGCCCTTTGTGGCAATGATTGGACATCCCTGTCATAAGTGATCCCCTGGGAAGTTCTCAACAGTTGCACCTCAGCCGCTCTCTTATTAAACTCAGATCCCCTGGAAGCAGAGCTATTCTCCCCTCCACAATTACACCACTTTCAGCTTTGCTCACTATCATATCCTTCTGAGTATGAACTTCGATTTAGCTGTTTTTTACGCTTTCTCCTCACACCACTATTTCTAATCCAACCTTCAAATGCTCCGCCATCCTCCTCCATTGCGTCAATTTCTGATGCGTCACTTCCCTCTGACATCACCTAACCATTTACAGTAATCCAACGCCCCTGTCCATTCCTGTTATGGGCAGAGAGGGAAGGATGAGGAGGTGACACAGGGAAGTAATTCAACAATTGGGTATTTATGGCCCGAGTAAAGACTTTCAGGCTCCTGGCTCCAACTCTCGAGACATTCACAGGACTGTGGAACATGTTGTACCAAGATTGTTCCAAACCTCAACTATGACAATTACAGGTAAATATCTAGTTTTAATAGAATCCGTTAGATCTTTTTATAGGACCACCATTTAGTTGATTATTTTGTTCATTTTGGGTTTTTTGTTGTTTTTGTTCATTTTCTTTATTGTTTTATTCTTTCTTTTCAATCTTATTTAATATTTTCCTAATTTTTGCTCGTTATTGATCATTTTGTCCATATTACTGAATGCTTTATTGCTTACCTTTATAATCTGTGCATTTTCATATTTTTTGTATTTATAATATAATCTTTTTGTTGAGCATTTTGTTTATTATTTTTCTCTTTTGTTGGATTGAGTGATAATTGTATGCGTTTTGCTTACACACTTTTTGTTTCACTGTTCATAATTTTGTTCATTCATACATTAGACATATTATATATGTATGTGACTCTCTTCTTCAGAATATTTATTACCCTAAATCTTTGGGTAAATATAGAACTACTGCTGCATGAATTCACTTAAAAAATTAACACCTCATATCATTATATTTTTCCTCTCTGTAAACGTTAAGGCATTAATGGAATGTGTGTTCGTTGTACTTTGGAGATTTTATAAATTTTACACTAAATTTTTACAAGTCAATTATCCTAAATGAAAAATAAATGAAATGGCCTGAAACAAGAGTTCGGGTAATAAGGACACAACGAAACCCTGGGATTAGCGTCATGGCGTCATTTCCGCCAGCCGGTGTCACGCTTTAAACAGTTCAGTATTTTTAGTTACCAGTTTAACAGTATTAAATAAAAATAATATTACCTTAAATAATACCGTGTATGATTCTACTGTACAGTGTATCACACAAAGGCTGGCCAGCTGCTCGTTTAGAACTCCTCCGGGCCGTGTAAATCCCTGTGGGCGGATCAGACGGCGGACCGGATGCACCATCTGGTGGCGGTGGATAGCTTCATTTTTTTCCGTAGGGGTGGTGGCCGCTGTTTTGCTTCATAGCGTCCAGATCAGCCCACGAAAGCATGGGAATGTCGCGAGGGAATTTCTGACAAAACTTGTGTAAAAGTGGTCGATAAGTTACTGTAAGTTTCCTAAAGGCTGTTGCACATCCTAGGAGCTCGGCCGTGACTTCGAAGCCCAGGACAGAGACGCTGTTCGGACACTTTTCCAACGAGCAATTCCGGACAAAGGAAAAGAGAGTTGAGAGCTAACGTTAGCTGGTTCCCAAGCTAACTTAGCATTCCTGTAGCTGCGGCGCAATGCAGGCCATAAAGTGTGTCGTTGTCGGAGACGGGTAAGTTTGTTCATTCCAATCGAGCCAACTATTAATATGTGTACTCATATTAGAACTTAGAAGTAAAAACACAGTAGAAAATAATGCCAGTAGTCGAAGCTAATGTTAAAGCCTTTTCCTCCAAGGGGCAAAGTTAAAGTAGCTATTAGGCTTTTACGACATGTTAATGTTACACAGCTGTAATCTCGACCTTTTTTGAGAAAATTAATTATCATTAGTAAATCAATTATTTTGTGAACCGTCGCGAAATCAGTAGAGGGCAGAAGGTTGGCTAATCTTTGACTGAAGTTGACATTGTTTTTCTCACACTTTGGTGAGTCAGACAGTTCACATAGTCCAATAAATCCCTGTGTAATATCACATTTGGCAATGGATCTGCTTGAGTAGAGAAATGTGAATAGCTCCTTGTTTGTGTCTGTGTCATTTCAGAGGTATGTAGTGCACTTAAACAGCAGGGTAAACGTACTGCTGTGATACACATGTAAGCTGTTTTTAATAGAGGCCCAGGGAAACAGTTTCCTAAAATGTATCAGCTACTGCTTGACAGAAGATTAAATTTAGGTTAAGAATGTCTTTCAGCTGTGTGGTAACGTGAGTTCAAACACAGTCATAACTTTATGTTTGGGTGTGGTGGTGAATACCACAGCAACACAGTCATATCTTTATTGGTATTTATTTTTCAAGTTGATACTGACCAAGGATATAAATTGACCAAAGAGACAATTAAACGAAACTCTGGGCACATTGAAATAACAATAAAACCAGCAACAACATATCCACATTGGGGAAGCTATGACTCAAAGAGTTTTTTTTTATTATTTTTTTAATAAAATGGTCATTTTATTAAAATGGCATTTCCATACTTGCAAGAACTCCCAGAGCACATAATCCAGTGTTTTCAACTTTGATAGTATGTTTTTGACCAAATGGTCTGAATGAAAAGGAAAAAAGAGTTTTACACCATATTTTGATGCAATTTCTGCTTGCACAAGGAGTATTATTATTTTACTCATTCATATTTGTTTCCAGTAAGATATCTGTATAAATTTCAGTGATGGAAATGGAAATAACATACAGCCAAGTTTGAAATATTGATAAATTCAGAATATATATTTTTTTGACTTATGAGCCTAACATAAAAATCTACAAAATGTCTGTTTTTATAATATTAATAATCATAGTTTAACATTAAAAGTGTTTTGATTGTTTATTACATTTAAACTTGAAGCTGATCAGAAAAATGCTGATTTCATCCCATTCTTTCCTTGTTAGACTGTACTAGAAGGCAGATAACGGAGCTGAATTTGGATGTCTAAAGTAATAAACACCTCAGTTAAAAAAAAAAAACTCATGAATGAATGTTTAACTGTAGTCAAATCTGCAGTCATGACATTTTGACAGTGACACTTTTTTTGCTTTGTTTTTTCCGCATATTTCTGTGCTATAACTAAGATCAATTTAGATTTTTTTTCCCCATAATGTTTCAGTGACATTATTGTCAAACATAAACCACATTCATGGGAAATTTAAACTTGTGACACTGCCAAAACTTTTGGCCATGATTGTAGACTTCTTGTTAAATTTATGAACTATTGTGTTCCTTCAAAGTGACTGATTGCACTCATATTGTTGCTAATAGTATTGACTACTATTGGTGTCAACTAATGACTATACCGATAGTTTGCAAAACACACTGCTGGCACAAATAAATCAGTATGTCGTCAATTTTGATGTCAAGGAGGAAAAGGTGATGATTTTTAAGTTCTATTGGTTATATACACATGTAAGAGTTTTAAACAGCTGGTCGAATAAAACAAGGAATTTAATAATGAATAACCTTGATTGATGTGTTTCACTCTTTATGCTGACCTACTGATTCCCTGAAAATAGAAATGACGAATTAATGATCAAAAAAGGAACCATGTCTGTCTGAGAAGTCCTGTAGTCATGATTTGTGTGTTCCTCCTTCCCAGAGCTGTGGGTAAGACCTGCCTGCTCATCAGCTACACCACCAATGCCTTTCCTGGAGAGTACATCCCCACAGTGTGAGTATCACAGCAATCCACTGTGAATAATTCCTGTAAGACCAGAGGGTCACATCATTCCCCTCCACCCTCTCCTTTGCAGTCTTTTCATAGATCAGATGACATTTTACTCTCACAGAAGGTACTGTGGATGCACCAGAGCTGTACGAAAGTTACATAAAAGGTGTTTTGGAAGCTGCGAGGATTCATATCTCTAACAACATTGTTGCTTATAGTCACTGCAGTGTACAGAACTTGTAGTTTTTCTATAGTTCTAACACTTGGAGCCAATTTTTTTTAACAGCAACTACCAACTTTTGCTGTAACATGTGGTTGTATTTAGAATGGTATTTACTCACATTTAGATGTGTTTCCAGTGAGATATTGTATACCGAAAGTAGTTTGCTGGATTAAACCCTTGTTTTTAAAGTCCTAGAAACACCATATAACCACATTTGAACTATAAATCAGGTCTGAGCTTTATTTTCAAGGCTTGCTGTGCATTCTTCACAAAAAGTTACATTAAAGATGCTGGGTTTTTTTTTTTTTTTTCCCTGAAGTAAGAGGAAAGGTCTGATCCATATCTGTAGTGGCTTTGTTGCTCTGTGTTACTGCAGGTGGTGCATGGTCAGTTCATATGGTACCTGATGAACTTTCTGACAATGATTCTGAAAAGTCTTGAGTTTTGTGCAAGAGGGTCAAAACAGACAGAGTTGCTGATTAGGAGCTGGAGGGAATGTTTAAAGGGTTAAAGTTTTACATTGTGATGGAATTTTAAGCAGGTTATGTTAACATTTATGGGTTAAAGCAGAGATTTAGTGCATTTTTTCAATAGTTGGGTAATTGTTCATTTTCTTAATCATTCTGATGATTTCTGTTCCTCGACTCAAATATTTTGCTCATTTACTTTGTCCATTTTTGTTCATTCTTATTTTTTTCCAGCATTTTTATTCATTTTGATTATTTTTAATGCATTTCTTCTTTTCTCAGTTATATGTTCAGTTTGTTGTAAAATGTTCCTTCATGTTTGTTTATTTTTGTACATTTCCATTAATTTTGTTAGTTTTCTTTATTGTTTTGTTTATTTTTGGTTCATTTCGTGTCAGTTTGACTATTTTGTTCCTTCAGAAATGTTTTCTGTACTTTTTTTTTCAATTATTCTGATCATTTTTGTTGCTATATTTGACTTTTTTGCTGTTGTCATATATTATTTCTTGCCTTTTAAAGTCCTCAAAATATTAAGTGATCAGTGGATTAATTTGCAGTGAACTGAGTTATTATGGTAGTTTATAATGCGTTTTCTAGAGATGCCACAATTATTTTTATTCTTGAGCTGATAAAGTTCTGAAACCACTGCCTGAAACTCGTGTTCTTGTAACTTTCCATCAGGTTTGATAACTACTCTGCCAATGTAATGGTGGATGGGAAGCCGGTGAACCTGGGTCTCTGGGATACAGCCGGACAAGAAGACTACGACAGACTCCGCCCACTCTCCTACCCACAGACGGTACACTCGGACAATGATCTGTTGTACCACAACAATTTTGAGTCTTTGTGTTGTGTCATATTTGTCCTAAAGCATATTTTGATGTAGGTGATGACGTTACATAATCTGTTTAGAAAGTTAAGTGTAACATGAATAAGGAAGTTTGAGGGGGTTAAGAAAACACCACGTCTTTGTGCTGCAGAAACACAAGGGTTTGTGTCTGAAGGAAGTGATTGTTTCAGGCTCTGGTGTCTTTGTTTTTTGTTTTCCAGGATGTGTTTCTCATCTGCTTTTCGCTTGTGAGTCCTGCCTCATTCGAAAACGTCCGTGCCAAGGTGAGTCGATGCAGTAAAGATACCATGAAGACTTTTAGGCCGTGTTGGGTAGAGTAACCAGAAGTACTTGAGCAGAAGTAGACATACTCATAAAATTAAGTAGATAATGACAGATAACAGATGATACCAATGGAATGAGTACATTATTATCAGTACAAACAGACAGAACCAGGCAATTGCAAAAATACATCACAATAATCACTTTGTACTGTCAAAACATCAAGACAGAAACGCGCTCAAGATTTGCTTAGCACAAGATTTGTTGCTTATGATGTTCTGTTTTGTTGGTTTGTTGATTTTTTTTTTTTATTAATTTCCTTGATTAATTTTCTTAATTTTTGCTGACTTGACTGCGTTGTTGATGTCTGTGGGAAGTGCATTATTGTACCTTGCCATCTGGAGGCAAACAGTTATTTTATTAATGAAATTAGTAAAATATTGGTGCTGTTTGAGGCATAAAATGGCTCACCTAACCCACCAACTACTGTAAATAAAACTTGATAACGACTGATTAGGTGACAGTTCAAGTGACATCTTAACAGAGGTGGGTAGAGTAAACAGAAATGGTACGCAAGTAAGAGCATTGTCACTTTATATTCTATGTTCAATCAATCATTTTGGTGATTTTTGTTCATGTTCTGTGTTTTCTATCACTTTTGATGATTTTGCTGCTTATGTGGTTTATTTTTGTTCAGTTTTATTTGTTTTCTCTTAACTTGAGGCTGTTTTTACCACTGTTGCTTAATTTCCATAGTTTTACCAATATTTTTTACGCATTTTCTTTTTTGTTCAGTTTTCATTGCTTGCTTTGTTTGCATTAGTCATTTTTGTTAATTTACTCAATTCTCTTTTTTGTTTATTCTTTTGTTTATATTAACTTTATAATGTACTTGACTGTTTTGTCCATTTTGTTAATTTTCCGGATTATTTTGTTGCTTGTTTTGTTCACATTGTAAATTTTGCTCATTGTGTTGCTTAGTTTATTGATAAAGTACTTGATTATTTTGTGTTTTTTAGCTTAAGTGAATATTTTGTTCATGTTTTTTTATTTCAACCTTTTTAACTCGTACTCAGGTAGGTGGAGTAAAATGGAACAGTAGATGCACACTGAGTAAGAGTAAATAGTAGTCTGCAAAACAACCACTCTTAGAAGTGCATTTATTTGGGGAAAAAAACTGCTCACGTACCTGTAATTAAGTACGACCCACATCTGCATCTTAAATGCACTTTCTGATTCCTGGCTTAGTTTTTCACAGTAATTTATTCCTGTATGTTTAGCTCTTGATGAAATGTAGAAAATGTCATCATGACCTGCCATCCCATATATGTACAGTGGGGACAATAAGTATTGGGCAACGTAAAAATGTGCAAGTTCACCCATTTAAAAAGATAAGAGAGGTT
>JAQQAE010021750.1:0-10395 GCA_029823295.1 Pseudamia nigra | reverse complement strand
GCCCCCCCTACCCCCTTCCTCTGCACACTTGATTTAGGACGGAGGACAGGGAGTATGCTCCAAGGCTAAAAACTGCAGAAAATGCCAACATCCAACCAAACCCAGGTCTCATTCTGAGAGCTGAGCCCACTGTAACCAATATCCTCAAGGTAGAGCACCATCACCTAATCCTCAGTGGCTCAGTTTCTCAGACATGGATTAAGTCCAAAATTAAAGAACTTTATTCAGTGGAGATATTTATTGGAATTTTCTAATCGTCTCATGCTAAGCTTAATCCAAGTTTGGGAAATTGATGTAGTCCACTAATATAAACACACTGAGTAGGTGACATGTTGTACTATTTATCTATCTGTTTTTTATTGTATCTTCTTGTGAATATGGACATACTGTATGAGAGCTGCTGGACAATTTGAATTTCCCCATACAGATTGAATAAAGCATCCACCCACCCATTCAAACCCATTCATCCATCCTTTCGCACCTTCTTTCATTCATCCATCCATTTGCCCATCTATCCATCCATTCACCTATTCATTCATTCACCTGCCCGTCCATCAATCTGTCCATCCATCCAATCGCCCATCCATCATTCATCCATCCCTGACAGTAAATTACTATTTGTTTAAGACAAAAAAAATACAGTTTTAACCAAATGTAAACACTAACCAAGGCTTGCATATTTCAAATATTTCAGATATTGTTTGTAAATAAATTTAGGGTAAGGTTTTCAGGTGTTGTCATATAATTGTATTTAAATACAAAACATTATAATCAGACTTGTTTCTTGTTCTCAGACAGTAGATGCAGACCACTCAAAGTCCCCTGAGGGCTTGCTTGGGGTACTGGGTCACATGTTGTCTGGGAAGAGCCTTGATCTACTGCTTGCAGCAGCAGCTGCCACTGGGAAGCTCAAGTCATTTGCCCGGAAGTTCATTAAGTAAGAAATGGAAATCAATGTACTCAAGGAATTTAACAATGCACCAATATATTTATTTGTAAAATCACAGGTGTAGTTTGTGTTATATGCAAATGACCACTGGTATGTTGTTCCTCATTACCTTTAAATAAACATCCTCAATCAGTTACAAAAGAAATAAAAGACCCAAAAATATATCAAGAAACGTAAACACCATACATTGTTGTACTAATATAATGTTACTTCAACAATGTGTAGTGCTTGGATCTTTGCATGTACTGGTCTGTTGTGTGTGCAAATAGTCTGCTGCTGTAACAGTGGTGGGTCAGAACCTATTTCTGAGGTGTAAGAGGTGGATACATGGCTCCTGGCTTCTGGTTGTTACACATGGTCGACCAGGTCGTGGTTGGTCTGCTGTTGTTCCTCTGGCAAATTACGCTGGTGTAAGCTCACTGTTGTAGAGTGATGGACATTTACTGCTCTGGCAAATTGTCTGGTGGTCCGCCTTACCTCCAACATTCTGATGGCATGATCCCAGTTAGGTTGCCCCAGTCGTGGCATTCTTGCAGATGTCATTTTCTCCAAAGCTTTGGTATCTTTTTATAGGGTTTGACAGAGGAGTGCTCATTTGTTATTTGTTACACAAATACATTGTGAGTTCTTCCCCAAACTTGCAATAAACAGTCATGTCTGATCAAATCCCACATGTTGGGAATTATCATAAAGAATACATGTATTTGTACCACTAGTTTTATTAATTGTAAATGCTCTTCACAAATTGATCCAAAAATAGAGTGGTGTGTTATTAAATCTCTTGAGTGTACAATGAAGTTAAAATTACAACTAGGAGTGCATGTTGCCCTAAAATTGTTTTATGTAGGATTTTGCATCCTTATTTGAAATTTGGGATGAATGATAATCAATGTTTCTGTGGGTACTTAGAAGCCTAAAATCCAATATGATTAATTTTAGGCCTTAAAAATTCATCAGTGCAACTTTCACAAGTTTTAAATGTGTTTTGATTGTATTAATTCAACTTTATAGTGACAATAACGTCCCTCTTCAGTGTTTGTATCAATATAAATATGAAAAGGGTCTACAGTACACTGGACTTCACACCAGTAGTCAAACATTACTCATACATATTAAAGTAGTGAATAAATAGTTGAGCAGTTTCAAAGAATTTTTCTCGACTCTGACATTGTTAAACGTTCAGCAGTGGAAAGGACAAAATGTTTTGCGTTGTGATTTGCATGAGCATATTTCATTTAGCGATATGTTGTCATAAAAGTTGTGTCAATTTCTGCTGCTGTAAAGCAAGCAGTTGGTCATGAAATTGGTCTTAAAATTTAGCCATAATGTTCTTTCAAAAGTATTTTATTTAACCGGTTATTGCTGCTGTGTTTGCCCAGTTGGAAAGTCCAGTTTTTAGAAGATGTTTCATGTCTTCTAATGTATGTTTTTTTCTTTTTCTTTTGTAGGCTAAATGAGTTTCCCAAGCACATCAGTGGAGAAGGATGTGAGTTCAAATGCAAGAGTGATGTCTTCCAATATGGGAATTTTTTTTCCTTAAGTGACTTGCACTTTTTTGAATGAGGTGCTTACATTTTCCTCCTTCCTCAGCCAAATCTGCATCAGTACGGGCCCTGCTCTTTGACATCTCTTTCCTCATGCTCTGCCACGTGGTTCAGACATACGGATCTGAGGTCAGTTCGTAGCCATCTCAACTTGGGAGAAAAGAATTTAATGTTCCTGTTGACTCTAAACTGCACTTTCATGGCAGCACAACACTGCCATATCTCAGCTTACGAATCACCATATTTTCAAATGGTTTCATTACTCTCTTCTCTGCCCAGTTTGGTTGATTTCAAATTTAATCATACCTTTTTGTGTCTGGCCTCTAGGTGATACTGTCAGACCCAAGTCCCTCTGGTGAGACGCCCTTCTTTGAAACATGGCTGCAGACATGCATGCCTGAAGAGGGAAAGACTCTGAACCCAGATCATCCCTGCTTCAGGCCCGAGCCTGGCAAAGTGGAGAGCCTGGTGACCATGCTCAACAACTCCTCAGAGATGAAGCTAGTGTGAGTTGCATTAATGTGGACTTAATGGCCTTATTGCAGGGCTATTGTATTATTATTATTATTATTATTATTATACTATGTTTGCTGTTTGTATCGCCTTGAGGGGTTGGCCTTGAATTGTGAAGCACCCAGAGATAATCTTGGATTATGATTGCCGCTATACAAATACAGCTGAATTGAACTGAATTTAATAGAAGCTGGATTATCCCCACTAAACTATCCTAAAAACAAAACCAAACTGAAACAGAATCAAGTCTGAAAACTGGATCACCAGAGATCTCCAACCCAAACTAAAACAACACGGGGTATTGTTGCCTCTCTGGTTGTATGCTGTGTGAGACTGCACCTACTCCTTCTTATACCCACCCAGTCGTTAGCCAAAGTGAGCGCATGTGTTCTGGCGGGTAGGGGTGAATGAGGGGCTGAGATGGGAAACCTTTTATAGTACCACACAGAAAAAAGGAAACAAAAACTGAGTGTTTCTTGCCATAAGATGAAGATGTACATACAGTAACTGTGGTAGTGCCATGAGTGTGGAAAAACTGTCATCAAAGCTACTGTAAATGTGGCTACATTGGACAATCTAAAATATAAAACATGTTCTGAGTTGTTTAGCGCTTTTTGGTTTTCTATATAGCTATATATATTCTTTCACAGTTTGGATGTCTTCACTATTAATGTACATTGGAAATTATAAAAGGAAAGGAAAAAGTGTGTCCAAAGTTAGGACTGGTAGTGGGCTTTTTCTCATAATACATTCATTGTCTGTTTTCGAATACTTGAATGACCATAGTGTGAAGTCACCTTTTCATTTAATTTTTTTTTTTGTCGGGGTTTTTTTCAGTCAAGTGAAATGGCATGAAATCTGCCTCAACACACCAGCAGCCATCTTGGAAGTTCTGAATGCTTGGGAGAATGGTGTGCTTCCTGTTGAGTCAGTGCAGGTAATATACTCGTCATCTCAAAATGAGCACATTCATGATTGATTTGAAAAATTACAATTCTCAAGAAAATTTAGAAAGACAACACAAAACTATCTGAATTAAAAATGAATAGTACATTTTTTCTGCCACTAGGCGTCTCTAACTCAAAACAAATGGTTAAAGATGGTAATTACTGCTCATTGAAGATCCACCACATGTCACTACCTTTCACAATAAAAGCCTTAAACACATGGACGACATGAGAGATATGACATTAATGATAGATGATCAAACAAACAGAATTTTGCATCAAGTTAAGTATGGATTTTTTTCAATCTTAACATAAACTGCATCATGTTTTCAGTTAAGTGCACAAGTCAACAATGAATCAGTCCTATATTCATTCATGCATTGTTACAAGCTTCTAAAACAGTGAGTAGCCATACTGCGAGAATACCGGTAATTACACTTTTCCTTTGTTAGGCTTAGACGGTCTTTGTCATTACGTTTTGATGCTCATAGGCATAGAGATAACTGTAACCTCCCAACCTGCTAAATTTTTTTTTTTCCTTTTTGTAGCATGGCACATTAATCAAGTGATAGTGATGTCACTGTGTGGTTTCAGCTCACAACATGACGTTCCATCGCAGTGTAGATGTCATTGACTTATTTTCCTGTTCCAGCATATTACACAAGAGGAAGGCTGTCATTTTAGTCCGAATCCTTCCTGATCCTTTGACTGTACCCTGAAACCTCGTAACAACATCCTTCCTTCCCCTTTCTATTATTTGACAATAGAAGATCACTGACAACATTAAGGGTAAAGTGTGCAGCATGGCCATCTGTGCAGTCGCCTGGTTGGTGGCCCACGTCAGGATGCTGGGGCGGGATGAGAGGGAGAAGCCCCAGACTATGATCCGACAGCTTGTGACCCCGCTGTACGCGGAGAACACCCTGCAGTTTTACAATGAACGGTACAAACATATTCACATTGAACATTATGTTTTGTCAATTATGGATTTAAGATGTCTTTCACCCCAGTTCCAATAACTTTTAAATCTATAAGTCAACTGATGGGATTTTGCACCAGATACACTAAAATGAACTGTTCTTAATATGTGGTGCATAACTGCATGCATAAATACAAAAATATGTACTTTCATTTCCTTTAACCACCTTCTTAAAAGTGTCTTAAAAGCATAAAGATGCACTACCAGTCAAAAGTGGAATTATGTAGTAAACTGAAAAATGATAAACAACCCACAACATGTTTTATATTTCAGGTTTTTAAAAGTAGCCACATTTAGCTTTCATAACAGCTTTGCACACTCATGGCATTGTCTCATCACATTCACCAGGAAGTTAACCGGAATGGTTTACAATTTATACAAGAGTTAAAGATGCAGTACAATGTTGGGAAACTAGCTAGTAGCCGTCCGCTGTAAATTATTAGACAGGTGACATGGCTGTCAACACTGCTTGCAACTACCGGTATACAACAATAGATGCACAAGCTCACTATGCACTCATTTACAGAGAAACAGTCGTAGCGGTAGCAGAGCTAGCAAGTGTACCATATCCAACCACAGGATGACAAAATAGAGTCTGCATTTCACACGAGCTATGTATGGTACAGGTAAAAAAAAGGAATTAAATGATAGATGGACATACTGTAGTAGCTTGACAACTATGAGGTTGTAAGCCATGTTGACCAGCAGTTCACCTGTCCTGTATCAGTCCACCGATACTGGATACAAGTGCAGTTTATGATACAACTTTGGAGCACCCAAACAGAAATTTACACCAACTGGTCAGTAAAGATCCACTCTGTTAAGATCTTTCTATTCTTGCAAAGCTTAACCATTATGTGTGTTCTTCCCTCATTCTCACCAGCGTGATAATTATGAGTTCCATCATGGAGCATATGTGTGCCGACGTCTTCCAACAAACAGGCGCCGCCCTGCGTTCCCCAGTTGAAGGTCAAGAGCCCATCCCCTACCGGAACCTCCTGCCGGCGAAGGAACCCATTCACAAAGCTCTGAGCCAGCAGTTCCAGGCAGTTCTGCGCAAGGGCTGGGTGGACAGTCGTGCTCTGCATTTGTTTGAGAGTCTCCTCAACATGGGAGGGGTCTTCTGGTTCACCAATAATTTGGTTAAGGTATAAAGAGATAAATGTAAATGATATGTTAACTCTGTGTGTCTGTAGTGTGTTAAGTGCATTGAAAGCATTTCTAAGGGTGCCAATCACTGCAAGTAATTTTAAGTATTCTCCTCATCTGTAAACTGACTCTTAAGATTTGGTTAACAATTGTAGGCTATGCTTGTTTAATAGGAACCAACAAAATAATTTTACTTAGTTGTACATCTTCTAATTGGCCAAATGTTGGCTGGTAACAACTGGGGCTGGCCGAACATTTACCAAACTGCTATCTCTTTTAGAATTTCAACATTGTCTTGTTCATGTTCCTATTTGCGTCTTCCTTTTTGCCTTCTTCTCCACTGTGCAAATTAATGCACATTGTTTGGTGTGCTCTCTGTTATCTGCATAGTGGTCAAAAGCATGAGTAACTTTGGTAAAATCAAACCAAATGTAAATCCATAGGCCACAAAAATAAGCTGAACTCTAGCTGACTGGTTAACTGTTGAACTTTGTCTTGCTTTAGGAGCTGCTGAAGGAGACGCGACAAGAGTGGGCCACTCGGGTGGTGGAGTTACTATATAGCATCTTCTGCTTGGACACTCAGCAGATCACCCTCACCTTGCTGGGCACCATCTTACCAAACCTGCTCACAGACTCGGCGCACTGGCACAGCCTGGCTGACCCACCAGGAAAAGCACTGGCCAAGTAAGAAACCTGTAATGCTTTAAAATGGCGTTACCTGTCCGTTTTTTAAAAACCTCGAGGCAGCAGTTTGAAATACCATATGTTTAAACTTGGATAAATTTAATGGCTGGAGATGAATTGAAATCCATTTAAAGTATAGTTTAATTTCAATTTATTGTGTACTTTTTACCAACGTAGACAAAATTGTTGGTACCCCTCTGTTAATGACAGAAAAACCCACAATGGTCACAGAAATAACTTGAATCTGAAAAAATAATAATAAATAAAAATTTTATGAAAATTAACCAATGAAAATCTTTGCTTTTGAATTGTAGTTTAACAGAATTATTACTCAGGGATGGGTTGAATGCAGAGAATACATTTTGTTTATATGTAAGCATCTATGACAATAAAGTTAACTTAAAAACTCATCTTTCAGAATGTGGATTGTGATTTCCACTGCAGCTCGATACGCAGTATTTTGACATGAAAAGGTGTTTGATTCTGACAAACAATTTTGATTCTTTTATCTGTTGTGAAATCAACTGTTAATTATTCGCATCAAAAAGCAAATTCTCTTTCAAATTTACACCTTTACCTTACTCTGTGTAGGACCAACTCCCTCATGTTTGGGGAATACTGTGCTGTAACTGTGCTGCAGTGCATTTGAAGACATATGATGTTTGTTTTTCTACTGTCTCTGACCTCCTGCTGAAACTAAATGTGGATTCTGGGGGTGCTCGTTATTTTCAGATCCTGTTGCTCTTTATCTAGATATCTTTATTTAGTCAGTGGGGGCACAAACCACCCAATGCTGCCGCTTAACTGAGACATACGTTGAATGGCAGATCTGAGACACCACATGGGAACGACAGAAAGACTAGGTCTTGGACACTGGCTGGTATGTTTAGGAGAAGTTTGAAGGTGACAAAGTTGCTGCACATTTAATTACCGAGTCTGTTAATATTTATATCAGGAGCTACCAATGAATACCAGAATACTCGCTGAGAAAAAGCCTTTAAGTCAAACTAACACCAGACCAGCGGCCAAGACACAGATTTCACAGAGACTGTTATGGAATATGAGTAGGTGTGTGTCTACAAATCTGCTGGTGTTGCGGAGTGGTGAGCCTGATGTATGCTGTCTCTTATGGATGAATTTAGCACATCTCACTTTTTAATTTGCCAATTACACAGCAAGCAAGAACCCAAAGTGTGCTATACTATGTTTTATTAATGTGCCACGAGCGGGGAGGCAGAGGGGCTAGCCTGGTATACACTACCCCCACCTCTAGCCACAGGCCAGCCTAATTGGCTCTATGATGTTTTATTTTTGTTTAACAGCAAGACATTTCTTACATGGTGATACATACATACAGCCAGAAAAACACACAGCATGACACTGCAGCATCTCACGTTTTCATTATAAATGTGTCCAAAATATCTCATGAATTCATCAGGCTACCTTTTGATTAATAAAACACTTTGAGCTTACCTTTTTCTGTACAATATTGATTTATTTAGTGTAGAACATCAATGAGAATTTTCAGTAATGCACTGTGTAAAGATTCCTCTTCTTTTCTATATTTAAAAGCCCTGCTCTACTTTTTTTTCTCTACTCTTAAAAAAAAAAAAAAGCATTTAACCTCTTTTATATGATTAAGTTTGGTCAAGAGATGGATCAGTTAATCTGTGTTTGGAGATACTGGTGCGAACACTGGTGACAATTGAGATTAGGCTTTGAAATGGAAACTAGTACTTTGAAAGATAAATCACAGTTCAAAGATGAAAACCACACCAATGTAAAATGTTATGGTTAATTTGATATTCAGTTCCATATTTACTGCTTAATGACCTTCAGTTTGATGCACAGAAATTCAAATTTATTATTTTATTCTGCAGATGTTTTTTCACCAGACATTCGGTTTCTAATGAAGTAAAAGATCATTAATTTGAGTCATGCATAGTGTGTATTTAGTGCCCAAAATTTATAAAACTGTTCTCTGGTCTCAAGCATTCATCTGCCCATTTAAAATGAGCTTTGGCACAGAGAAGATGGTGGTGTTTCTGGATCGTGTTTATATGTGGTTTCTTTTTTGCGTGATACAGCTCTAACTTGTATTTGTGGATTGCACAGTAAACTGTGTTCACAGACAGTGATTTCTGAAAGTATTTCTGAGCCCATGCAGTGATTTCCAGCAAAGAATCACAGCTGTTTTTAATGCAGTGCTGCCTGGGGGCCCAAAGATCACAAGCATCCTGTTTTGACCTCCATGATTTGGTGAGAAAACAATAGCCATGCAGTTATTGTGGGGAACATTGTGACTGTTGTCTGAGTCAATTTGGTTGGTTGTACATATTTATTAACGTCAAGGCAAAAATACAGACTAACATAAATGCAGTAAACTTGAAAAATACAAAAGCAAGTAAGGTTTATTCTTGCATATTTATACAGGACCCATTGCCAGACAATAAAGCTTTCCATTTCTGTAAATTAGATCAAACTAAAATCTCCTAAATCAGTATAGTCGGTACTAAAACTAGCTTCATATGTAATCCTTCCACAGGCATCAATTCCGAAGGTCAGCTGTGGGTTATTCAACCTGACTGCCTTTCACAGAAATCGAAGACGTCAAATTTTTTTGTTGCCTTTCTCTCTGTAGCTGGTCTGGTATCTGCCTTTGCACAAAGGCTTTAAAAATGTGAGCTGGCCAGGACGGGGCTCTGCTCTGCTATTTCTATGGGGTGGCAGCTTGCTTGGCAGATCTGGCTAGCTTATTGGCACGACCTGGAGGCAACATGGGGGAGTGTTTGTTCTGTGTTGCTGTTGGACTAAGATAAAGCAGAACAGGCCTTTATGACAACACATACACAAAACGCCTGCACACACAAATGCTGTTTACAGGCATACCGTACTGTGGACAGCGGCTTGTACCACATCTAAGGTTTCATTTGGGATAAGAGGTTTATATGCGGGCCACCTCAGTCCCAAATACAGTCTTTCTGTGTATGCTTTAAAAAGAAGAATTTTACTAGGAACAAACACTTAAACCTGCTGTTGAATTTTGGAAATTTGACACATATATCTGTAATAGACAGATTGTCACTATGCTGTTTGATATACAGTACAAGAAATAAAACAGCACTTATATGTCCTGTCTTTGTCATTGTGAAACAACATAAATGGTGTGTAACAATATTATTCACATTTTCTGAAGCATAATCATATCCACTGATTTACAGTAAGCTGTTCTTCATAGGCTCTGGATCGTTGTCTTCACTCAGCAGTTTCTGCACCCTAAACATTTGGTGGTAATGTAAGCCAAATGGCCTTACACCAAGGCAGAAAATGTCCCAGGACTACTTTCATTCTCAGTGAAGTACAGCTTATTACATGACAGCAACACTTATCACTACTGAGGCCAAATAACACAATAAAACAGGTTTAAAGGTTATTTCAGGCAGGCATATGATATATATTGCATTACTTGTTGGGTATGTAATAGTTGGAACTTGCAAAAAATAATGTTAAGCAAATAGATTTTGTAATATCAGGGGTGGGTTTTATGTTTATCAGTCAAATATACTCAGTGTACTGCAACTTGTAATAACTGGAATTAACCTTTGTCACCGAATGTGTCGGCGCCGAC
>JAQQAE010021749.1:0-10396 GCA_029823295.1 Pseudamia nigra | reverse complement strand
AAATTTATAAAAAATACAAGTTGCGCCGATTTTTTTGTCGCTCCCATTGCCAGACTATGCAAAAAAAAAAAAAAAAACGCGACTTTTAATCTGGAAAATACTGTAATCTCCACTGGGAAAATGTCACACCAGCGTTTTTTCATCACAATGGTCAATCAAAAACACTGTGTGCACTTATTTTTCTTTTAAGGCAGATTGCTTAGCGACACACATACACACGTGTCATTCAAAGTCATATCATTGTTTGAATATTTTTGGTTGACCATGAAGCTACTGTGTCTTGGGTGTTCCCCTCCTGCACAGTCAAAAAGAAAAAAAAAACCCAAGAAGTCATCCTCATCTGTTCTGCATCAGCAGCAGCACAAACAGTGGCCCCTGCCCTGAGGTGTGCAGGGCGCTCTGTAGCTGTGACTGAGCCATTCAGGAGGAACCAGCGGTCAATATTACAGGTCATTGCTATTTGTCGTTTTTCTTTTTCCTCACAGGGTGTCATACTGCTGATTTTGGAAAGTGTGTATGTTGTTAGGCTGTGATATTAGCACTGGAGCTTTCAGATCATCACACTGTAAATATTTTCCTTCTGTTGTAAGTGTGTCTTTATTCCAAATGTGTATAAAGAACACACAAGTCAAAAAAATCATTCAAGGTTGGTGTTTAAAATAAGTTTTGTAGACAAACACTGTAATATAAATGTAAAAGATGTCTAGTATGAAGAGCATGGTCTCTTCTGGATGTCACCCATCTGTACATGGTCTACACAATTGTCCTGATCTACTGTAAGGGAATTGCTCTCCATTCCTGGATGAGGGCAGCTGCAACTGTGCAACGCTCATCTACTGTATTGCCGAGCCTCTGATTCACAGCCTCTCCTGGTCGTCTGGACACACATGGCAAGTCAGATGCAAAAGTTCTCCCCCCTTGAGCTGCAAGAATACTACATTTTAAATTTATATTTTAAAACATCACAAGTTATAACCAACCATATGTTACTTTTTAGAATGAGTGTGATTCAGATTAGAATGTTTCCTGACAAAGAAAAATTGCCAGTTTTAACAACTCATAGTAAAATCTCAGTGTTGTAAAGATGCCCTTGGGAAACCAAGGAAAAATTCTATCAACACATTTTATTGTCAACACCCTTACATTAATAGACATATACAGTGATACGCATATACATTGAAGTGTTAAGATATGGGACTTTTAAAAACATTTTAAAAAACCCACCAGTGCTCCTCTGAGATCACTGCTGCAAGCTAATCTAGTGACCATGTGGTTATACTACTCTATGTTGAACATTACAGTGTGCAGTTCACTTCTGTCACTGAACAACCTGTAACTAATGCGGAGGTTTTTGTAATGTAGGAAGCATTCTGTATTGCAGGATGTGCCAGAGATCTTAGCAACGCTTCCTGAGTTGGTATTGCTTTTAATCAGCTACCTGTATTTGGCAGAACACACTGAAGCCTGTTGGAAACTACACATCTGAAGGGCGTTGTATAATGGGACACACACGAGCTCGCACATGTGAGCTGTGATCAGAAGTGTTTGCCTCAGTTGCCAGGATCTGTGTTTTACAGCTGTATTTTTCCCTGGATCTAATGTTTTATGGTGCACTCTGGGTCACGCACTACATCTAAACATTGCCAAAGTAAAAAGGGGTCTTGCACATACCCCTTTACCCAACCCTACCACACACTGGAGGGAAAGGCCCTGCCCACACATACAAAGAGGGGCACAACCCACTTCAAAGCACACACACTAATCCCACCAGGAAGCTGATGATCTATAGGCCTCATCATGAAAGCAGAAAAAATATGCATATGGAATAAAAACAAATCAGAGCTATCTTCTAAACGTTCACAGCAGCTGTAGTTAAACTGTGGTTAATGAGAGTTAAGATCATTTACATGTACTTTGTTTTTACTGAGGTGACATTTTAAAAGACTGTTAAGGAGATTTGTCTTCAAAGAGTCCTCAAAAAACGTCATCCCTGTGGGATCAGTGAGCTCATGCCCAATAAGCTTCAATAAAAGTAAAAAGAAAAACAGGAACTCACTGTGTGTGTACAGTTTAAATGGTGTTACTGCAACTATACTCACAATAACCTTCATCTATAATCAGACGCAAATATTACTTAAGTACATTTACTCCTTCACATGCACTTGAGTAATATTTTCCAAAAAAAATTAACTTCTGAGAGTAGACAATTTATACAGTACTTTTACTCTAAGTATACTTCTACTCTTTTTTTTACTCTTACTTTACTTCTACTTGAGTCATTAAAATTTGAAGTAACCAAGTAATGCTTCTATGTACTGTACTCCACACACCACTGTCTGTAATGCAGAAAAAATGCATTTTATTATTCATTCCTTTCCCTTTTTTCAGGCCTGGTTGTGATTAAGAAAGTAATGGAGGAAAAATGCACTGTATACTTTTATAGATTTTCATCACATGTACAATGTTGCAAATTGATAAGATTAACAGTTCAGCAGGGCCTTTTAAAATCTTAAATCTGGGTGTTCCTTACAAACCAATATGTCTGTGCAATGTTTAGGGGCTTTTAGGACCTCCAACATATTGTGTATTCTCAAGAATCCTTTCCCAAATCAAGGAGCACAGAGGCTCCTCTTTGATCTTTTTGTGCCCCTGTGTTCTTTGAAAGACTTCTGACAAACCCATCATTTTTGCAAAAAGCCCCAAAGCCCCCAAACCGTGGCACTTGAGGAGATTTGAGGAGTGGATGGCCGCAGCGGGCTCCGTTCACAGACGAGGAGAGCCGGATAGCCACCTGGTGGGGCTGTGGACGAAGGAAATGGACTGTAATCAAACAAAGTGCCACAGAAACACCAAGCACACTGAGTGTTCACTGGGTTTATGAGGCAATGAACCACTAACCATGAAAGAAGAAACACCTTTTTTCACAGATGTCCCATGTTGCTCTTTGTTTTACTTGGTGGTGTGTTGAAAGTGCTGCAAAAAGTCTAATGTCCACTTTTGATGTTTTCTTTCTTTGGTGGCAGGGATGAATCTACAATTACAAATCAGGAAGCTATTTTAGTTGATGAGAGATAAAACATATACAACCCTGTTTCCAATAAAGATGGGTAGCTCTGTAAGATTTAAATAGAAGCAGAAAACGATGATTTGCAAAACACTAAAGCCCCATATTTAATTGAAAATATCACAAAGAACATCGTTTTGCCAGCAGCACATTTTGAAAAAGATGGTTCAGTGGCAGGATAAGTGATTAACAAGTGCACAGTGGTAGAACATCTCGGAATGAATTAGGCTTATGGGCAACAGTTTAGTAAAATGACTGGGTATAAAAAGACAATCACAGAGAGAGTCTTTCAGAAGTAAAGATATTCACTCCTCTGTGAAATACTGCGCCAACAAATAGTGACAATTCAAGAGTAATATTTCCAATTGTAAAATTGCAAAGATTTGGAGATTTCACACCTTAAAGTTCATAATAAAAATCCAGAGAATCATAAGGCTGAAAATCAATACTGAATGATCTGTTGCTCTCCAATCTGTCTCTGGAAACTAGATCGGTTCAACCATAGACTGTATATATTATGGACAAAGTGACCGTGATGTCACCCATTAGTTTCTGAAGGGCCGTTCCATATTTGGATGAACGGCAGTGGTGCTTCATGCCAGGGGACTCATGGGAAGCTAATATTAGCCGCTGGCTTCCTGATGAGGTAAAACTTCACCATGCAGTGTTAAACAAAGTCCTATTATGGTGTTTTTGGTGTAAACACTTATCCACAGCTGCAGTTAAGTGTATTTCATGTACATGTACGTATAACTACTGTATGCCCATATTGACTAAATAAGAAAGTCCAAATCAGTCCAACTTATCAAGTTCACTATTGCAAAAGCAACATGTCAATCAAACCCCCGCAAGGCAGTGATTTGTTGGATTATTTGCTGTAATATCTTAATAACGGAGCAAAAAGTTAAAGATGGACCATCACATTACTTATTAGAGGGTCCAAATAAAACGTTTGAGACCATAATGACCCATGAAAAAAATGTATTTGCTTAGTATTTTCATATAAAAGTCTAATGTATCTCTATGGGAAAAAAGGCTTCTTGGAGCCGGACGATCGATTCTCCAGTGGCCAAGCGGTGGGATTACAACGTAAAGTTACTTCTGCATTGGCCTCACTGAACAGCCCCAGTCGTTGTCCCTTGGGTTTAACCCATGTATGGGTATAGTACTTCCTGTCATTATTTATTCCTCACGTATAACCATGCTACTTCTTGCCACTTGCAATTCAAAATAGAATATTTTAATGATTTTGTATTAATTAAATGTTAGATATATAATATAAAAAGATTTTTTTTTTTTTTTTACTGACTTTAAAATATGGTGCTAGTAAAAATAAATGGGTTAGGTACACTTTTTATTAATTTTATTTAATTTCCTTTTAATATATACAACAGTAACAAGGAAAACTATCATGTGGCTGCTTGAACTAGTGCAGAAATACAGACATAACTTTAATGAAATTAATGCTAAATAAAAATATATGTTATTAATGTAAATGTAAAATGCGTAAGTAATGAATCAATGCTTTATGTCAAAGAAGCCACAAATGTTTTCTGAAAAGCCCTAAATCTGAAATATTTAGGAATAACTTCCATGTTGTGTTGTTTTTTCACTCAGTCTGAATGAACTGTTGAACTGATTTTGACTGAGCTTAGAGATACTGCAGCATTAGCTTATGATGTTAGCCAATGTTAGCTCAATAGCTAATGTTGTTGGAAAAAAAAAATGTAAATGTATTTGATTAAAAGGGGATTCTTGCAGAATATTTTATTTTGAAACTCTTACAACCAACAGTTGCACGTACTGTACATTCATTATCTTTGAATACTAAAAATGGATGTAAGTTACTTGGAAATACATGACAGGAAGTATGATACTTTTATGGACCAGTTTGGTTTCCTGGTATGGATCAAGTCGCGATATGATCCTTATGCCCTCACACAGGTCTGCATTAAAAACAAATGATTCTGTAGTGGAACTCACTGCAAATGCAAGTTCAGTCCTATGCTAGGAGGAAAGATTATATTAAGATCCAGAAGAGGTCTCACTTGAGGCAAGTGCTGGTTTTGTGCCCTCGTTTCCCTGTATTTGTGATTTCTGATGGAGTCCTGACTTATCTCCTATACAAAATTTTTGGTGCCGTAAAACATGTAAAATATAACAAAAAAGACCTTGAACTGTGGAGCAGCTGAAATTCTACATCAAGCAAAAATGGGAAAACATTCAACTTGTAAAATTACAGCCATTAGTTTTCTCAGTTCCCAAATGGTTAGAGTGGTGAACATGACCTTGATGCAAATTTTGGCATTTGATATGTTGTCTTTGTTCTTTATCATACTACACATGTGGTTTCAGTGTTTTGCAAATCATCACCTTCAGTTTCTAATGACATTTTACTCAGCAACTCAAGCTTCGTAGCTTGGTGCTCAATGAGTTGTAGCCAGTGCTAACCAGATTTGTTCTACAGTAACAGATTCCTTTTCACACACACCAGCGTGCCCTGTTCATTTTGTCTGTGGTCTTTATTTGAGCTCCTTGGTGACACTTGCATTATTCAGCCTCAAAACCATTACGCTGACAGCCCTGCATGAGTCCAGTCCTGTTTGGAGTGGAGCTTTCCATTACGATGGTCAGCTGGAACCACTGGGAAAAGGTTATGGGGGAAAAAGAAAAAAGTTGAAAAAAGACCGAAATAGGACAGATGAACAATGGTGAAGGGAGAGGCATCAGGGTTTGAGGTGTGAGAGAGCAGCTCTGTGTGAATGTTTCTGAATGTCTGGGAGTAATTCCAACACAAAAATATACACTTAATGCATGAACAGTAGAAGTAGCTCTGATGCTAAACCACTGGGGCGAATAGTTAAACTTGAATGTAATCATTTGGCATTGACAAAGAATGGCAACTCAAGTAAACATTTATTTCTCAGTGAGTAATATATATTTCTTCATACACTGTAGCCACATTTAATGTCAAACCCAAAACTGCATTAAGTAATGTGCCTGAGATGCCAAGAATGCTTCTGTTTACCAGGCAACGGCACAATATGAGCCTCTCTAATACTTTTTTGTTACAGGATAATGTCCAAATTTATGACAAACAGATCTTTAAGAGGCTGAATGTGATTATAGGCATTACAGTTTTCAAAGTGTACAAGGATAGATGCACATGCTCATAAATAATGATTTAGACGCCCACTTTTCATTAGAAAGAAACAGAACCACATTTTATGTACTGCTAATCATCACTGATTTAATACATTTTCAAAGAAGTCTGGTGAAACTTTAAGAAACATGCAATAGCTGTAAAATTATGTAAGAAATCATCTTTTCATGGAAAACACCACCTCCACACCTCCCTCACAGCGGTGATATATCAATCAGCCATGATATTATGACCTATGAACCGCTGAAGTGGCTTTTGTCAGTCGGTGGCTGTATTAGGCAGCGAGTGAACATTTAGCCTTTGTACTTTGAAGGCTTTGCCAAACTAAGCAAGGATGTGAGCAAGTTTGACAAGGACCAAAGGACCAAAAGGACCAAATTCTGGAATGAGAAGGAGGAACCTACACAACATTATGTGGCAGTGATGTTTTGTTCTCTTACTCTACTGGACTGAGATCCAGTTGTTCTTCCTTCCTCATGGGGTTCTGGCCGCTGTAGGACCAGGACCACTGAACAGCACCCACAGTTTTGGAGATGCTTTGACCAACTTGTCTTGACATCATAATGGGATCCTTGTCTAGATTACTTACATCTTTATGCTGGCCAATTTTTTGTTTCAAATATATCCACTTCAATGACTAATATTTTGTTCATTTTTGTTAATTCAGATACTTATTTTGTTTATTTTTTAAATTATTTTTAAGTTTTGTTCATTTTCTGAAAAATATGACTTCTGTGTTTCTTTGGTGTTCGGCATTGTTTTGATTTTCCCTCTCTGTTTTATCTGTTCATTTCTGTTCAATTTCATTGCTTATTTTGTTTATGCTCTTGATTATTTTTTTCATTTTTGTTAATTTTCTTGACTACTGTATTTTGTTTAGTCCAACACATATATTGTTGAGGTCAAAATTATTAAAACCTTTGATTTTTTTGAAAACGTCTCTGGTGCTTCTCATTCCACTTGTGGATACATGTAAACACTTTGATAACTTTGTACATTGTTTTCCTGCTTTGTGTCCATCAACAATCTTTTTTCTTAGATCTAAACTCATTTGTTTTAGACATGATGCTTCTACAAATGATGCCTAAAATCCTTTTGTGAAAGTGAATATTGTACAAATGTTCAGTACACACACTTAGACCATTACACACTAGAAGAGTGGAGGTTTGTGTCATACTGTACCTGAATAAAAAGGTCAGTTTAAAACACACCCACACACACACACACACACAATTTTTTATAGCTTAATAGGTATATGTGTTGCAATCCCAATTGAGATTCAGCATAGTACTTGCCTTGAATGGGTGTGTATCATGTTGAATGGTCATTTATTTCCCTCCCATGCACCACATTTTCAGTTGTGTGCATCGGCTTCATTGGCTGTTTCAGCTGTTTGCCACATTTTGAGCTTTATGGATTGAGGAATATTTATTTAAGGACCTTGATTTGCAAGGACTGTAAGGAGTATTATTTGAAATTTTAGGACACAATGTCTGACAAACCCTGAGGTTGATCAAGTCCCGCGGTAAGTCCAACATCCAATTCAAGATACACTTTAATAGTTTAAAATGTGCCAATAAGTAGCATCAGGGCGTAAAGCAGATTGAGGAGAGACATCACTCCCTATATCCCATAATCCCAGGAAGAACATTGGTGAAGCTAACCCCTGTCAAAGACTAGACCACATTTAAGGCCCTGACACACTACACCACCGCCTTCACATCTAGACACGGGGGGCTGCATACTTACCCCCTACAGAGCATCAACCAGTTGTTATCACTGTTAGATCGCTGCAGAGGACTGGAGTTGTGGCACATCCATTCTAGCCAGTTCCATGTCATCATACACAGCAAGACCCTGGAACTGGAACCACTTCACCTAGGGGGCTAATAATTTTGGCCTCAACTTTATACACATACAGCACAGCAAAGACATGCATTTACTATATGAACATCACGTACTGTATGGGATCATTTCTGTTAATTTTCTTTGATTTAGTTAATTTTCTTTCTTATTTTTCTCATCTTCTTGATTGTTTTGTCCATATTTGTTCATTTTCTTCCTTCCTTTTTATTTTTTTCTGTATTCTTGATTCTATTTTTTATTCCTTCATAAAGTTATACAATAAAGACACAAATTGATGCCTTTACAATTCTCGTGAACACGAACAAGTAAGTGTTCAAAGCACAAATCATCCATTAGATACATTGATGCTTACCTATCCTAATTTTCAAAAGAAGCCTCCACCTCTGAGCAGTGCAGTGGGTCAGACGTCAGGATAGTGAGGGTGCAGACAGATCCTATCCAGCCTTGAGAGATTTCCAGGTCCGTTTGGTGCCTTATTTTTGACCGGGCTGTCAACTTCAGTGCCGGGCTCTACTTGATGTAGAGCTGGCAGACAGAACGCTGCCACTGGCCATGTTCAGTGGCAGCTAGTGCACATGATTTAAAAGGTGATTTGTGTGGATATGTGCATATGTGCATATGTGCAGTCTCTCCACATCTATATTTTATCTGTTTCCATCTCTGTTTTGACAGGTCTGTCTTTCACATTACTGTATATCTTGCATCCTTGCTTTCATACAAGCTGATAACATATGCATCAACACTCCTTCAGCACATTGGTTCTCAGCTGGTCTAGCATTTTGATGCACATTTTCCACTGATCATCAAGATGAGACCCACTAGAGTCAAATTCAGAAGAAAAGGGATGTGTATTTTTATGAGCTGCTGGTCATATTTATAATCTGGGTGAATATTTTAACAACATATACTCATATTTTCATCACTACATTAAGATTCAGAGTGCAATGCAATAAAAAGATGCATAAAAATCTACAAATAATAAACAGAATGAACAAAGCATTCAATGAAATGAGGAAAAGTGAGCAGAAACGAACAAAGCAATGCACAAACTGAATTAAAAAGTTTACAAAATAGCCGCACAAAGAACAAAGCAGTCTACTCACTGAGCAAAAAATAAATGTCAAAATGGAACAAACTGTCATGAAAATTTTCAAAATAGGCAAAATAAATGAAAAAAAATAATCCACAGAGTGACCAATATAATCACGAGAGGAATGAACAAATGCAAAATGAACAATGAAAAAAATAAGAAAAATAATGAAAAGAAGTGATGAACAATTGAACAACAAAAAAATGAGCAAACATGGGAAACAGTAACAAAATAAAATCATCAAAAATGAAGGAACAGCAGATAAAGACAATGAACAAAATGGTACACAAAATAAACAATATCTATCAGTCAACAAAATAAAGGGAAAAAAGAAAATCAGATAATCAAATGAACAAACTCATCCACAAAAAGGACATAAATGAACTAGGCACTCCACAAAATGAATTATAAAGAAAAGTGAATAATGCATTAAAAAAATAATAAAATATGAACAAAATAACCAACTTAACAGCAAATATAAAAAACAGTACACACATTAAGTCAAAAAAATAAAAGGGAAAAAAATGAGCACAATAATCAAAGAAATGAAAAAATGTAGAAAAACAATTACTGTACAAAAATGAGAAAACGTAATCAACAAAAAGAACAAACAAGCAAAAGTGAGAAACTAATCAAATGGAAAAAAGAGATTAAAAGAAAAATGAACAAAAATAACACAAAATGGACAAAATGATCTGTGACATAAAAAAAAAATCTGCACGTAGAACCAAATAATCCACAAATGGAAGAAAAGGAACAAAATGATCTACAAAATAAAGAGCAAATAAATCAGGTGAATAAAATTGAGCAAAATAATAATGAAAAAGTGACCTATTTTATTTTTGTCAAATGTCCACTTCACTATCATAAACATAAGTCAAATACTACATATCCACATACCAAGTCCATCTCAAATAACAAATCTGCATACTGTACATTTAGACATTATGGGGTGTTAATCCAATGTTTGCAACATATCAACATCATTTACCTAATGCTACAGAGCAAACACAAAATTCCTCCATCTAAAAATTCAGATGAGTGCTCTGATACATAAACCGGTTTCATGGCATGCTATTAAAAAAGAATATATCCTTACTTGATGTCAGAGTAATGGAAATTCCACTGTGATATTTACTTTAATAATGGTGTTTTTTCATGTGTGCCGGACCATATATGTTGGAGTTTGTGCAATCCGTCACAGGGCAAAATA
>JAQQAE010021748.1:0-10396 GCA_029823295.1 Pseudamia nigra | reverse complement strand
GCTATAGCGACATGTCAATCAAACCCCAGCACAGCAGTGATTTGTTGGATTATTTGCTGTAATATCTTAATAACGAAACAAAAAGTTAAAAATGGACCACCACATTACTTATTAGAGAGTCCAAATAAAACATTTGGGACCATAATGACCCATGAAAAAAAATTTATTGGCTTAGTATTTTCAGATAGAAGTCCAATGTATCTTTTTGGAAAAAAGCTTCTTAGAGTCAGACGAACGGTTCCCCAGTAGCCAAGCGGTGGGATTACAATGCAAAGTTACTTCCGCATCGGCCTCACTGAACAGCCCCGTCATTGTGCCCTGCACTTACCTGGAAGCCAATCATTCTGGTCGATCATTTTGTTTTATTTGGGCCACCTAATAAATGTACCAGTTTATTGGATAAAACACATTTTTTTCTTCACAGACATCTTGACTGTAGTTTTGTGTGTGTAGCTTTGTGTGTGTAGCTGTGTGACTGTGAGTGAAGTGCTATGTCAGTAAGCTAGTGTTCACCATGTCTCACACTCCTGCGGCTCCACTTTTGCCCATTTATAGTCACTTGCGGGCATGGACAAATGCAAACTTCCGGCTTTAAAATGGCAGTCAAAAAGCCACTTAATCACAGCAAAATACAGCTCCTCCATTTCTTGCAGCCTATATTGTAAGCAATTTAGCATGTTTAAATATACGATAGGGGTAAACCCTATTTCACATTTTTGTAGCACTATCACTAATGTTGGGCATATTTTTCTTAAAAAAGGTTCTCATCAACATGTACTGAATGACAATAGAATCTTCTTATTCCTTATTGTTATTCTTCACGGGGGCCCTGTAAAAAAGGTTCTAAAATTAGTGAAAAATTATGGAATCATTAACAAAAAATTCCTAATTTAAAAAAAAAAAAAAATGCCGTTATGAACTTGGTCTTTTGTCCATTCGTTCTTTGGACATGTGAGCCTTATCAGTTGACGACAGTCTCCCTGCATCCCAGACAACTGTGGGAGAAAATATATTTTATAAAAGGCAAAAAATTACCAGCTCACTATAAAATGTTTTTGACCATCTGAATTCCCTTAGAAATTACACTAAGTTGCATTTATTAAACATTAGACTAGATAAGGATTACATGCACATATCAGAACAACTGTGACTTGCCTTACACCGTACATACAGTCAGTACAGGCAGGGTAGTAGTAGTGAGGACAAAAAGAGTGTTTAACCTTAGCCATGTTTTACTCACTTGTTGGCATGTTAGAGTCACCAAGTATCTCACAGTATGAAAGCTGTGCATAATATGGGGCAATACATGTGGCATGCCTATACAGTGTTACACTAGATTTAATACAAAAGCACTAACGTCAGGTAAAATTCACTCGAACACATGCCTGTTGAAAAAAATCAGGGATGGAAGCGTCTTCAGTGACTTCCGTGAGCAGCCTGAAGCTACCCAAGGACCCACGCATCTCAGACGGCAGCAACACAATGAAAATAATGTGACCACCATCACACCGATGAAAATCACCGCATTTTAGAGTTGCATTAAATGCAAAATGTAGCACTTCTGTTGCTATTTTGCTCTAACTTTTGGCCATTTTTAACAGTTTTTGCTCTAGAATAAATGTCAGACATCACCAAAATGAGTTCATAATTACATGTCTGTACAAATTTTATGGAAGCCCATATAAAAATTGCTGATAATGAGGATCTTGTTTTGTTTTTAGCTGCAAACAAGACTAAAAAATTAAGTTAACTGGAAGCAAATTGTTAATAATATCAGAAGGCACACACAGATATTTGTTTGGTTAATGAAGAGGACACATTTAAATCTCGTAATGAAACATTCTTTCTATACAGTTTCACATAGTCCTAATGTGCGGAGCGCATGAGAGGAATTAACTGCAAAAATTTTCCTTCAGTCATTCCAACATTCCTTCATTTTTCCTCTTGTTTGTGTGACTGTCAGGAGTGACAGCACTCAGACTCTATCTGCTGATTCTTACTCACTGTTAACAGAGCCCAGAGACATTCCTCAGGCACTGCCACTACCCTTCATTTTAACTGCTCTAGCACAAAAGTCGTGTCTTTATGCCTGAGACTGAACTGGATCTTTCTCTCTGTTGACCAGTATCAGAGTTTTTCCACCCCCTTTTTTGTTGGAGAACATGTGGCATCAATCGTTTCTTTGGCTAGATTCTGCTACTTCAATCCTTCTTCTTGTGGGACAGAGTGCAGAGAGGAGAAAAAGAAAGATGGGAGTGTCAGTGAGGAAGCACACGGCAGCTGAGGGTCATTAATCACTGTCATGACGGAGAGAGAGACGGAGGATGAAAGACATGAGAAATGGAGCGCAGCAGACATGGCAGGAATCTCTCTTCAGAGATGAGATGAATCAAACCTATTCAGCTGCCTTCACTTTGTTGTTGATATGGGGCTGTGACATCACATCCTCCACACAACTGAAGACTTAAGGTCTGTGAGTCACTGAAGTGGGAGTCACCAGTTGAAAGGCAGGGAAAAGAACACATCATACTCTGACCAACAACTACATATGGATTGTGCATTAAATGACAGCCTGTCAGTCAACTCCAAGACAGCTTATCAAGCGCAGCACTGATATGATGTGGGTACATATAAAGATTTCCACTTCCTGTACATATAGAAAGTGACACAGTTCAGAAGGATAAGTTTAAAAACAGGGATGAAGGAAAAGCAGAGGAATGAGCCTAATACAAACTCTTCTCTCTTGCCCACTTTTCATACCATGACTCTGGCCTGCTGTGCTGCGGTTATCTTCTCAATATGAACCAGATACATAAAATCATGAAACTTTATTATTCTGGTCATCCTGTAAATCCATAACATCCCCTCACTTTGAATATGGAATGTGCAGTTTGCATGTTCTGTATATATTTTTGTTGCCTTGAGCTGAGACATTGGGATGGAAAAAAGTTAAGAGTATGATGAATGTGTTCTGGCCAGAGAAGAGTGGGTGGTCTGTATCTGTCAGCAGTGCTATTACAGCAGACAGCAGAGTTACAGGCCAATAAGCCACACTATCATCACCATCATCAGCAGCAGATCCCCTTACAACAGCTCTCAGCTGTCCACATCACAGCCTTGACAGCCCAAACATGTACTTACTCTGAGTGCTCTGCACTTGAATGTCTTACATTAAACAACATTTGGCTGTTTCACTGTATGTTCTTAAAGGGCCAGTTGGCCCAAATGCCCTGTATTTTACTCACATAACTTTTTCTTACTCTAGAAAACTAAAACTGTGAGGGTACAATATGTGACATTCACACATGCTTATGTGAAGTTTCATGTTTGAACCAAATGCTTGTTTATATTCGATGATTCATTTTCTTGGTAGCTAATATGAAAATCTGACCCTTGTCTTCTACAAATCACAAAGTGCTGTTGTTATGAATGCTGGCAACTGAAAAAGTTAGGGAAATTGCTTAAGTTTTTAAGGTACACTATTAAAATGATTAATACATGTGCTGTAAATTGAAACAGTATACAGTACCTTTAACAGTAGCATCTGTTTCCAGAAACAGTGTCATAAAGAGTCTCTCTGAGGGGCTCAATCTGCAGTGGTTTTCCAGGGTGGCAGATGTGCCAGTGCAGTTCATACCGCTTTAAAATTTAGTTGTAACTATAGATATTTCGGCCTTCGCCATCTTGGCTCTTGGAACTAGATGTGACTACATTCAGACAAGAAATGCAGAGCTTGGGCAGAGCAAGGGGAGATGGGTGAGCAGTGGGAAAATGTAGACATAGCAGGACACTGTCTGGATTTACCAGTGCCTCATTCCTGCATTTTAACCAAAACTACTCAACACAGTGAAAGGCCTACTGCTAGCTCTAAAACTTTATTTCTGTGGCAGTAATTTAAATATAAACCCAACATTGACTATCGTTTCAAAATAAAATGAATGACCATTATCACAGTGAAAAAAACATTGAAGTACAGTATTAGACAGGTATGGTTAAAGTCAGCCTGGGCTTTTTGGAGCAGCACCTAGTGGCTGCCAGTGGTATTACACTTTCAGATTACTGCACTGGCTTCACTTTGGAGCCACAGCCTTTGCCCCTTGTTTATGACTGGCAAAATAACTTATTGGACCACTATGTACACACATACAGCACAGATAAGACAGTAAATAAACAGATTGCTTATTTCAAAAAAGTGTATCCCATGGAATGATATTATACCAATATATTACACTGTTACTGAAAAAATTAATCTGATTATTATTCCACTTTTTATCACCATGACTGTGATTCTCATTAATTGGGTATTTATGGAGCAATACACTGCACCATAATTACTGAGCTAAAATGGAGAGATCCACTATCATAACAGTGACTGGTGGTTATGATTGTCCTAGTGCTGATGCATGATGGGGACAACATGATACACACACACACACTGTACACACATGCTTGAATAGAGGACAAGGAGGAGGCATCTAATGCAGGCAACACTGTGTTATCTTGAAGATTGGAGAAGAGAGTAATGAGGTCACCGATGAGCCAATTCCACTGTGTTACATTAATGAGGTTGCTGTCTGCCACTGCGGCCAGCTATCAAGGACACACACACTCACACACAGACACCTACACACACGTACACAGGATCACCAAGCATTATCTGTCCTCCGTCACTTGGCCTGGCACCCATACGTGGAGTGTGGAGCAGACTGTACTCGTGCTCTGCTTCTCTCTCCAGCTCGTGTTAGACCTTCTGACAGCAAAGCATTGATTTATGACTCCTGCAAACAGACAGAGCCAGCAGACACTGCTGAATAAGCGTGCACACGTTTGTGTGTTTTGTGCTAGTGCTCACGTGATTGATTATCCTGTCTGTCTTGTCTGTGGTATTTTTTGAAATGTAATCTCTCTGAACAGTGTGAAAGGTGTGAGACCCCAGAGAAAACAGCTCACCCCCCATGTCTGTGCAGTCTCATGTCCTGTATTGTATTAGCATACCTTCACTCAGGCATGCTAGGAAATTGAATTCCCTCTCTTCCTGTAAAACCCTCTGTGGGATTAAACCATCACTGTGTGATTTACTGTAACCTTCCTACGAACAGCGTCATCTCTCCACTCAGCACTGATTGATGTGCCAGGAAGTGTTTTGTGTTGCCACATTGTCATGCTATCATACATTTCATTTCACTCACTGCACAATGACTACGCTGAATACACTAAAAAATGTTTACGCAGCAGCCTTGAAACATGAGTTGAAGTTTTTGTATCGATAGGGGCATTAAAAAAGAAGACTGCTTCGTCTTATTTTAACAATAACTACAGTTCAGGGTTTGTTGTCTGATTTCTCTCCCTTAATCCTAATGGTTAGATTTACATTCTAATGTTTGTAATTTTTTTAATGAGCAGAGATGTGAATGTTTTTGAAAGATATTTATTTTAGAAACATGATTTTTAGTGAGCTGAAATTACATAATATTGTTGATGCAAAAAAATAAGTTGTTGTTTAACTTCACCTACTCATATTAGCAACTTGTATTTATGAGTCAGTGATGTGACATGTGTCCGTATGTGCAGTATGAATGTTGTCTCCTGTACTGTACATGCACTGACATTAACCTTCCAAAAAAGAAAAAAACATCAATTATTTGTAGTTTTCCTGTTATTTAGCCTCAAAATATGAGATATGAATATCATGCCGCAACTTTTATCTGAAAAATTTATCTGAATCTGCTCATATTTATGCTCTGGACCATTTGGCAGGATTTCCAGAGTTTATACAGACATATAAAGACACCCTAAAAAAGACATTCAAAGTTTTTTTATATCTGGATACTTGGTCTGATGATGTCTGTTTTATGAAATATCATGTTCTGTGATCAATAATAGGAAAAACTGCATTAAATAAAAAAAAACACTAAGTCATGTGGTTAAAATATGAATAAATGATACAAGAGTCTGAAATGCACAGCATTTTTAAAAACATTTTGATTAGTCTCAGGTGACATTCAGGAAAATAAATGTATTTACTACATTTAGGAGACAGTGTGACGTTACAGAGCAAAAATATGAAATAATTTCAGAGAGGATGCGCTCATCTAATTTAAAGGTGTAGTCTATGATGCTGGGACACTAACTAGCAGCTGGTCATTCGTGGCAGATTGATATAAATGACTAGAGTCAACCTGCCAGTTAACTTAACTTTTAACCTCTCAGTCATTAAACTAGTATGTCTGTTCTTTTTTCTTTAACTGTACCAGACATTGAAGGAATCTGAAATGCTGGCTGTCTCTCCTCAGTCATCCTGTGGTCAGATAAACTACACTTTCTAGCTCCATTGTAGCTACCGCTGTGACTGTTTTCAACTCTGTGACTGAATGCGTGACATGGTGCACCATGGAAGTTGCAAGCTGTGTTGACTGGCAAGTTGCCTCTCTCATCAGTTACTGGGGACCATGACGAATGATTGGCTTGACTCCCAACACTGAAACCCTGCATCTTTAAAAAATTTTAGGTAAAGATGCAATTTTATTTTGGCTGTTTCGCTGCTCAAGAAACGAACTGAGCAAGCCTGACAGATGGCCCCTGAGATCTCAAACCTCCCTAGCAGAGCCTGGCATCAGGATTTTACATGACTAAACCAGAGAGTAGCAGAAATATGTTTTAGAGTTTGTAATTTATTTAGGCTAATTCAGGAGGAGGTTGGGGAGGTGGTGGAGATTATTTTTTCAGATTTACAGGTGAGCAACGTTGGGTGGGAGCTTGTGACATAGCAGATGCATGGATGCCCCAGGATTTAAAGGTGCAGATGATTAGGGCTGTGTAAGGCAGGGGATGAAAGCAATTGACAGAAAATTCAGACTTCTGCACCTGCCTGAACTATGCGCAGGCTTCATTAGTGGCTGAACTAAAATGTACTGTAAAAGAGTCCAAAACTGCATTAGTGTCAGTGTCCGCTGGAGGTTGATTCCAAAAGTGAGTCAATTTCCATTGAGTCCCCTGTAGAAATGAAAACTTTAAAGCAGAAATAAACATCCTTACACCCTGGTACAAACTACAGTTCCAGTCTATTTAGGTTATTTTGGATTTCTGTATAACTCACCTGTTTAGATGATCCAAACCCTGATATTGGCAAAATTAAGGGCATTAGTGTTTTGATTGACAGAAGCTTGACTGTTTTATCTGTCTAGTCACAGAGAATTGGCTAAAAAGGGATCAATAATGTTTATTAAATTAAACTAAATTAAATTAACCTCTTTCTCACTCCACATTTAAGCCTATTTTTGAATCAGAGGGAGCGGGCAGCAGTATCAACATGGCAGCACCCAAAGATTCCTTATTTGAGCTTCCAAATCGGCCATCAGAAACCTATGGGTGATGTCATGAAGGATTTGTCTATTTCTGATAACAATTTTGTGGATCTTATTCATAAATACTCAAAAGGAATTATTATCGTGTTAATAAATAATTCATATTACTAAGAATATGAAAAAAAACTGTCATGCATGTTAAAAATGGATTAATGAAATGGATTTCAACAGAGCAATAAGAACACCTGGATGAAAAACAAAACAATAAAATGACTTGAACAGCCAAAAGGAAAAGAAGAAGAAAATGACTTATTTCAACATTTTCATATGGCTCTATAAGAACACAAGATTCTAAATGTTTTACAAAACATTTCTTGTATTTTACAAATTGCTCCATCACTGATCCATATATTACAGCTTCTCTAAGAACGTGGAGTTTGAGGTTGAGTGGATGTGACACAGCATTAATACATCAAACCCCAGTGTGACGTGTGGGCATCGCTCTCTTTTGAAATGATCCGTCACCATCTGCTTACCTCATTTACACTGTTACACAGTTTTCATGAGTAGCTAATGTGGGATGTTTACCAGTATTTTGTTATTTCTCACTTAACCTTTAAATAATGTTGTTTGGACAGTCTGTCTAAACTGTTTAAAGTTAAGTTTACTCTCTGCGTCTTTGAGTTTTTTTCCCCTTCCAAACGTGTCAGTGAGGTCTTCATATTCACATCTTTGCACTCATTCAGAAAAGGTAGAAATGATGGTTGAAACTATGTAAAAAAAAGTTCTGATAAGCCATAATTATACTTTAAAACCACTGCACTGATGCACTCCCAGCAGCAACAATTCTGCCATGGCTCTTCATTTTTCTTCATGCTTTCATGTGTGCGTATGCCTCTGTATAGCTGATGATAAATGAGCCCAGCAGATCCTTGGAGAGTTTAGAGAGGAAAGAATAATGGGTATTTAAGCACACTTGTAAATTACCAACACATTTGTCTTAGACTGTCCCCTTAGGGATGTCTGACAGCAATGCACACAAAGTATATAAAGCTCACATACATCTGTTCCGCATAGCCTTATTGGATCTGCTGACATGACTTAAATACAAACTGTCACGCTATATACCATAATTCATACTTTGACAAAGCGCATAAAGCTGTCTTTAGTGTCTTTGCACCTATTTGTGTATGTGCATGCATGGTTGTGCATGTGATCGAGTCCCAGCAGGTGTGTGCTGGGTCATGCAGAGTGCATGGTGATGTTTATCTCTAAGTACCGCAGACAGGCATGCTGGACCGCCTGGTGGGAAAATGGGATTACAGCTATCTGTTCCTCTGCAGCGTGCTGTGCGCCAAGCCTGTGATTTTGCAGTTACATACTTCCATCAGCTGCACATATGCTGTCGCTGCTTTTCTGTGCAAAGTTTTGGATCTAGTGCCACAGCAGATCATGTGATCAAACAGGGGAAAAAAAGACAACAATAAAATGTTTGGCATCTTTATTTTATAGTTTTCATTTGTTAGTGAGATGAGAAATGGGGAAGGTTAGTGAAAGTGTGAATAAGTGCAATCAATATTAATTAGGAGTTGAAAAATATGTCAGATAACACCCTTTCACGTCTGACATACATGACTTGCTTTGAGGTTTTGTTGGACTCCAAGCTGCTAAACACAGAGTTGTTTTAAGTTCCCTGCCAAAGTGCGGATCATAACATAGCTTTGTGTTTCTCCAGCCACAACCTGCTGAATGGCTTCCAGGAAGCCTGAGCTCTCCAATTCATCATCCTCATTCATAAACAGTCATTAATGTTTATGACAGGTGTCGTGACATGTTTACGACAGCATTATGTCTGCTTTACGAGACCACTGTCAAGTCGGGTTTTATGACTGTGGCACTCAGAGGCAGCTCTGGGACTGCTGGCACTGCGTCCAAGAGGCTCTGGGATGTTTAATCAGTTACTTGAACACACTCACAAATAAAAGGAGAGAACGGCATTTGGCAGAGAAGTCAGTCGATTTGACAGGGCAGGCATCAAACCTTCTCATTAAACTCCCCTGCTCTTCTGGGCCTTTATAGGAAAATCACTATTCTCAATTTGCTAGCTGTTGTAAAAGTTGTGTTCCAGGTAATGTTTGTGGGTTCTGAGGGGGATAAGAAACAGCACCGAATCCCCCACTCTTCTGTTTTATGACATGTTGTAAAGCTGTTGGCAGGCTGACAGCAGCAGTATCTTTTATCCAGCTGCTAATTTAAGAAAGGAGATTAAGGTTGTGAATTACATTCATGGCAGTGGTTTTTTTTTGTATTTGGTAACAAAGAGTTTGGTTTAAAGCTGGAGCAGGATGTAGAGCTGCTTTACATGTATAATCTTTCAATGTGATGTATTTCTTTTAAAGAACACTTTATTTGCAAAAGAATTAGCCATGACATCTTTGTGTGGTTATTATTTTATGTCATTTTTGTTTTATTGGGTAGACAGAAAAGAGAAAGCATTTCTATGGAGCAAAAATGGTGACCTTGTATTTCTTTGCTTAAACACACATGAAACCTTAAGCATTGAGATCAGATCAAATCAGATTGATGAGAAGATGCTCTGGATGTTACAAATCAGCCTTTATTGTTTGAAAATATGGATCTGTAACTCTTCATTTTAATCATGCCTAATGCAGTTTATATCTTTTAAATATTTCCCAGTGAGTACCTTGGAAAAAAACAGTAATGGATGCAAGGGTGTAGATTGCATCTGAATGTTTGAGGGCCAATATAATTAATAAAATGAGTAAAAATGCACAAAATAATCAAGAAAATTAATAAAAATAAACAAAAATAATTAAGAAAAGGAGTAAAAATAAACAGACTCTAGACAATGAACAACATTTAAGAAAATAATCAAAACATTGCACAAAAATGAAACAAATAAACAGAAAAAAAGATGAAAAGCAAACACAGCAGTCAAGAAAGTGATCAAAATTGAACAAAATAATGAATAAATTGATGGATTGATTGATACTTTATTGATCCCACAAAAACGGGAAATTCACAAACCGCAGCGAACTGAGCTTGCGCCTTGCAGTTGGGGGAAAAACGGG
>JAQQAE010021747.1:0-10396 GCA_029823295.1 Pseudamia nigra | reverse complement strand
AAGAAGTTTTTCCTCCCCCCTGTCGCCTTTGGCTTGCTCTCGGTGGTTCTGTTGGGTTTACTCTCTGTATAGTCATGGGGTTTCAGCCTCGAATTGTGAAGTGCCTAGAGATAATCTGCGATTATGATTGGCGCTATACAAATAAAGATTGGATTGAATTGAAATTGAATTGAATTAATGATGGACTATCTTTTGTCTTTATGTAACAGCTTGTTTCTTAATATGGATTTGTACAGCTTTTGTGGTAGCACTAATAGGGCTCTTGACTATGTACCCACCATTTCTCTACGCAAGACAACTCATGGTCTAAAGCACATTAAGACAATCTTTTGACAAGGCACTGTTTACCTTGTGAATCTGATGAGAATGTCATGAGTGATTACTTTGGACAATTTAAAATATAAAAACATAAAACATGTTCCAGGATGCTTAACCTTTTTTGTTTTTGACATAATTCCATATATGTTCTTTCATTTTGTATGTCTTCTGTATTAATGTACAATGCTGAATGCTGAAAGTGATAAAAATAAAGAAAAATCACTGACTCACTGAAAAGGTGCTCAAACTTCTGACTGGTAGTGTATCCTACATCTGTATGTTACTCATACATACGTCACTTAGATGTTTACATTTAACAATTAACTGAAACCTGTGAATACATGATACACATACAGTGGGGTGCAAATATTTAGGCACCCCTGGTCAAAATTTCTATTAATGTGAATAATGAAGCCAGAGGAAAATGAAATGATTTCCAGAAGGCATGAAGTTACAGATGAGACATTCCCATTATGTGCAAAAAAAAAAAAAAAATCAGGTTTTATTTTTATCTTTTACATTTTCAAAGTAACAGAAAAGGAAAAAAGGCCACAACATATGTTTGGGTACCCTGCATAGTTAATAGCTTGTAGACCCCACTTTGGCAAGCTGAGACCTTAACCTGACAGGGTCATGGCTTGTTCACAATCATCGTTAGGAAAGAAAAAGTGATACAAATTTCAAAGTGTTAGAAATACCCAGACTCCTCTGACGTTGTCCTGACAATCAGCAGCCATGGGTTCCTCTAAGCAGTTTCCTAGAACCCTGAAACTGAAAATGACTGATGCTCACAAAGCAGGAGAAGGCTTCAAGAAGATAGCAAAGCATTTTCAGGTTCATTTGTTGGGAATGTAATTAAGAAATTACATTCAGTTTACAGGAATGGTGGAGGTCAAAGCAAGGTCTGGAAGACAACGGACAATACCAAGACAGAACAGCTTGCAGGATTGCTAGAAAAGCAAGTCAGAACTCCTGTTTGACTCCAAGAGTCCTGCAGGAGGATCTGGCAGACATTGGAGCTGTGGTACACTGTTCAACTGTTAAGCAATACCTGTACAAATATGGTCTTCACGGAAGAATCATCAGAAGAAAACCTGTCCTATTTCCTCACCACAAAACTCAGTGTCTGAAGTTTGCATTTCTGCATAAAAATAGTCCCAGATTATTGCACAGGCCTTATAACTTTACTGCATTATTTAATTTGGTAATGGCTTGAGGATAAAAACTATGTAGCAATCTGGTGGTGTGTGTCTTAACTGTCTGGTAGCATCTCTCTGAGGGGAGAAGGTCAAACCGGTGGTGGGCAGGGTGACGTGTCTTTCAGGATAATGTCTGTTTTCTGGAGACAACATGTTGTGAAAATGAATTCCAGGGTAAGCAGGGCTGTGTTTGTTATTTTCTCAGCAGCTTTTATCTGCCTTTGCAGGGCCTTTTTGTCCGCTGCAGAGCTGCTGCCATACCAAACTAGAATGCCGTAGATCAGGACACTTAGGACAGAGGATTGGTAGAAGGACAGCAGCAGATGTTGAGACAGGTTGTACTTATTTATGTACTTTTTTTTCTATGTGACCATAATTTTACTCTCTTTCCTATTTTATCCCTCCCCACTTTTCCCCAACTGCTAAACGGGCAGCGCACACGTTCGCTCCCTCCCCTCAGTGGGAGAAAATGTAATTTTTTTGGTGATGGAAACATTTAACAGTGACAATAAAAAAGCTATATTCCATATATACAAAATGTGCTCTGCCTGTGATTGGGCAATACCATTTTTTACACAGGGGAGACAAAATATGCAAACACAGAACTATACATTCCTATTGCCTTTAAAATCATTACAAACTTACTGAACAATCTATTTACAAATGCAAATACAAACCCATATCCCATAACAACCCTATACCAACAATATAAATACATATTTACACTAAACATAAACTAGAAACCCCTCCTTCAACCTCCTGTGTGTGGTCACCCTCCCAGAACCTTTAACTGGTGTTCGAGCCCCCCGGGGGAATCTTTTGGCCGAACACCACCTCAGGAGCGGAACCCCACACACAGGTAAGTTGGCATCTCACACATTATCCACAATCCTCCCTTAATATAACACTATTAATGGCACGTTTACCCATGTAGAAAGTCTCACAATTTACCAAATTAAACCCTATGTTATTATGCTTTGCCTGTGTGTTCTGTGCAGGTGATAGTGGAACGGATGGCAGAGCAAACGGCTCAGCATTCACTCACCAGACAACGCACCCACCACAGTACCACACATTACATCTGTCCATCAATAAATATATCAACATTACACCCAACTTGTGTGTGTGTGTGTTATGTCCCTATGTTTACCTCTATTTTAAGCATTACTGCTATTCAGTGTATACAATATATCGACTAAATAAAATCCCGTAACAGCAACCCTTCGTTACAGAGGTATTAACTATGCAGGGTTCCCAAACTTTTGTTGTGGCCTTTTTTCCTTTTCTGTTCTTTTGAAAATGTAAAAGATAATTTATAAAATATTTTTTCCCACGTGATGGGAATGTCTCATCTGTAACTACATGCCTTTTGGAGGTCATTTCATCTTCCCCTGGCTTCATTATTCACATTAATAGAAATTTTGACCAGGGGTGCCTAAACATTTGCACCCCACTGTAGATCTGATCAAACTTGAACTAATTAACAATTTAACAGGCACCATGATGGCATAAAGTAACTAGTATGTAAAAGAGGTGATCTCTTACCTTTCGTGAGTAGCTGGTCATCCAGTCCCTCTCTGGGCAAAGCAACAGTTTGATGTTTGGACAGTGTCACCCTCATCACTTTACCAAACACCTTTTGCCCATTTAGGTGACTCATGGCTACATGTAAATGCAAATACATATGTATTAGTTCATGAAAATGTAGAAATGTAAAACTGTTTCATTGCCAAAATTTTTTTTTTCCATCTTCAAAAACATTACTGGTAAAGTCTGCAGCTTTTTAAGAGAGAATAAATGTTTTATCATGTTCCAAACTATTTTGACCTGCAAGAAACCAATTAATATTGTCTTAAGCCAACGTATACCGGTACATCAATATTTACGACAATCTAATATCATATGGTATGTACAGTCATTTTGTAAAAACGTATACGACTCACCCAGCTGTGCCTGGTTGCCATCAGACAGCTGGATCAAAGCGCTGTCTTTTTTGTTGTAAAGGATCTTTACCCTCTGGACATCACCATAGACTCCTGAAGAGAGAGAAAGACAGAAAGAAAGAGGCAGACCAAGAGAAGAAGAGAAAAAGAGCAGGGTGGAGGAAGAGGACAAGGAGGAGGACAGGACAGACAGAGCAGAAGAGATGGAGCCGACCAAGACAAAAAGGAGAGGTGTGAAGGATGGAAGGAACAAAGTTAGTGCTAGAAAAACAAATGAAAAGATGGAATCTTCCCATCTGACTTCCATTAGAGACTTTTCAAATGTTAACCAAGTAACTTTATGCTTGGACTGTCAACCAGAGGGTAACATTCAATACATCATCTAAGCTCTACAACAAAACAAACTGAGCTCAGCTGGAATAAACAATGTGTACATGACTCATAAAGCTTCAAGAAATGTGACCACCATGATAGAGAATTTATAGAAGAGGACACCTAAAACATACAGATATACATTGCCCTGACAGAAGGTTTGATGTGTGAAGAAACAAATGTAGGAGAGGCCATGCAGACTTTCAGTGTCAACAGGTGAAGCTGGTTGACAATCTGCTGTGACCGATAAATCAAGATTAGGTAGCAAGTATTCCCAACTTCAACTGCACCAATGAACTTCTATATGAAATAATAAAAGTGCACCATTACTGCACCTGATAATACAGAAAGACAGATAGAAAAGAAGAGATGCAGAGGTTTTAAGAGCTAGGATAGAGTCTTAGTGAGTACACTGAGCCATCATGATCAACTTGACCACCACAGAGAACATAAACACCAAAATGATCTGCCCATCCAAGACAAAAAACAAGGATTCAACTCTATTTAAAATCTCTGAAGAAGTCTGAAGTTGTTTATTTTATACGAAGCAGGTTGGTCTGCAATCAGCAGCCTCACTCTATAGAAAAACATTTTTCTTCAGATTATTTTGTTGTTTATCTAGATATAGTTATTCAATATCTGCAGTTTCCAACAAGTCTAATCAGGTATTCTTTAACACCAAAAAAGAAAACCTTATGACATAATTTAAGATCTGTTTCCTGTCAAATTTCTTTGATGATGCTCCATATGAGAACAATACTGAATTATAGCAAGTTTGCTTGTGGATCGTAATAGTAGCTTCAAAAGTCTAGTGTGGTGTTCTCTTGCACACGGTGAAGCAGGCTTCAGCCAACCACTAAATGCAATCATTTAAAAAAATATATATATCTATGTTTGTTGCCTTTATTAGTGATATTGAAAGAACAGAGAAAGGTGGGAGAGAGGCAGAAGTGTAGATTTTTTGGAAGAACCAACAGTAACTGGTCTAAAATGTGTTTTTGTACATTATGCCTGGATTTGATGAATAGTATTAGACATTTAGTATCCAGATAGGAATGTTATCAGGCTTTTTTTCTCCAAAATGTCAATCAAGAAAACATGTGCATACATATTTATAACTACAGTTGGAAGATATTCATGATATTCAAAACATTCATGTTCTTCACAGCAGATGAAGAAATTAGATTTTTTTTTTAAAGAAACAAAAACAAAACTAGAGTTTAGAGAGCAGAAATTGATTTTGGTGTCTCGGTTCTCGTACATGCAGAGGTATAGGCTGACCGTGTGGTCTGACAGACTCACTCTTCTTTTAATGCAGAGGCAGCAGTGGATTTATCTCTGTAGTTTACATTATGACAGAAGAAGTCTTAGAGATACAGACGAATAGCATGTCCACGACATCACTGAAGAAAGTGAACAACCTTGGATTAACAGAGAGAGATATACAGATAGAATAGTAGAGGTTGAACATACCGAAGAGGGTAAAGAGACTTTGAGGCGTGACCATCTTTAGAGAGAGAGACCGCAGAGCAGAGGACAGGAAGAGGAGGAGCAGAGGAGGAGGAAGAGGAGAGACGAAGGTAGAGATCAGACCGCCCAGCGTTGGACGAGGGGGGGTAGGTGGTGGTTTCCGTGATGATGAGGGGTAGAGCAAAGATGGAAGGCATGGGGTGGTTTGGGGAGGGGTCAAAATGGCAAAGCCAATATTGTTTTAGATCAGATTACAGAAAAGTAAAGAGGAAGGAGAGATAAAGGAAAAGAAAGAAATGGGGCAGACATTTAAGTGGAGGGCAGGGTTTTATTCAAAGTGTTTATTACAGGATGTTTGATCAAACAGTGGGTAAAATGGAGAGGAAAATTAAATAAATGTGAGGAGGGAGGAGCAGAGGGGGAAGAAAGGAGGTGGGGAAGGGAGAAAGGAGGAGAGGAGGACAAAAACCAAAGCAGAGGTCAGTAAACAGAGCATCAGTGGAACATCAACGGAGTCTGAATGATTGCTGCTTCAAACACACAGACACACACAACCCCACACATATTTCCTGATAGATGTATTTATCAAAGAGGAAATGAAAAGATGGGAGGAAGGCTGCAAATAATTATTTAACACTGGAGTAATGAATGAAGTAGCAAATAAATGGTAGAATGAGCGGCAGCAACTTTCAAACCAAAAGCAGGAGGACGATGATGATGGCCTAACTGAAGAGTAATGGTCATGAGCAGCATCTACAACTGCTCTGTTGTGTAGATATTCTGTAAATGCCTCTATGATCATGACCACAGCCCATATTAATCTAGCACTTGTGTTGTTCTCCTGCTCTACTAATATTAGGATATGATGCCACATCAACCACTGAAGGTCAAACACAAAAAAACACCAAGTCAAAATGTACGTAAAGGACACTGACAGATATTTAACCACAGGCAAATGAGGGTTATAACACAATGCTTTGAAAAATAGGAATTAAATGTTAAGAAGTCTATATAAAATTCATTGTATTACTGGTGTGATTTGGAAACACATTTCGCATAAAGATTCAATCTCAGTCCCTTCTACCTTGTGCCTTCAACTCTACCTCCAGAGCACTAGAAAAGCTAATTTTTTTTAGGGAAAGAGAACAAAAATTGTTGGACTGTACCATAAAATGTTTATATTTTCTATGCATAACGCATGCAGTTACTGTATTGCTTATTTTCATGGTGACAAATATGACCAAACAAAGACAGATTAAAAAGGATTAAGACATGTTCACAAATGCACATTTTGGTGTCATTCGGTCATAAATAATGCAGGAGACACCTAAAACATACAACCATCAACTAGTATAAAATAAATACAAAAAATACAACTTTCTCATCACTAAATTCAAAAGTTATTAGTTGAAATAGGGCATCAATAAAACTGTATTACCAGGTTTGATGAGCAAACAGTACAATTAATTTACAACCAAATCTGTATGAAACACAGATGAGGGTTCAATATAACAGTGAAAGTATTTTTTTGTCTAAAATGCTTACATAAATGATCAAATTAAACTTCTTTTCCTTTCGGCTGTTCCCTTCAGGGGTCGCCACAGCAAATCATCTGCCTCCATCTCACCCTATCCTCTGCATCTTCTCTCACGCCAACTAACTTCATGTCCTTTTTTACCACATCCATAAATCTCCTCTTTGGCCTTCCTCTAGGCCTTCTGCCTCGCAGTTCCAGCCTCAGCATCTTACTACCAATATCCCGTATTTTCCGGACTATACGTCACTCCTGAGTTTAAGTTGCACAAGCCAAAAAAATGCATAATGAAGACGAAAAACCGTGTATAAGTCACACTGGACTATCTGTTGCATTTTTTTGGGAGAAATTTATTTTACAAAACCCGACACCAAGAACAGACATTTCATCTTGAAAGGCAAGTTATAGTAATAATAGAATAGAGAACAACAGACTGAATAGGTGTCTCGTACGTTAACATAATATACTAACAGTTATTCACATATCTATAGCATTAACAACATAATATAACAAGTTCATCAAACTCATGATCTCACTCCTAATCGTGAAATCCTTTAAATTCTTCATCCTCGGTGTAGCTTCTGAACAACTCTGCCAACTCCGGAGGTTGACGAAGCATTGCTTCATCCTCTGCCTGGCTGTCATCACACTCAGCATCATTTCCATCTCCAATTACTCCGGCCTTTCTGAATCCCGACAGGATTCAGCTAATATCAGCTAGCTAGCTGATATTAGCTAGCTAGCTACTAGCTTGCGTATCACTTCCAGGAACATCACAGTCACTTCCGGGTGGGCCAGATTTCACTTCCTGGTCTATCTCTTTCGTACCGCGATGTTTTATGCAAATACTGGGACGCATTTTTGGCCAAAATGTTTTTCGTACAGCAAATATTTCGTAGAGGGAAGCGTTCGTACAGCGATGTACCACTGTATTCTGTCTTACTGCAGCTAACCTTCATTCCTCTCCTTTTCAGGGCATACCTCCACCTGTCTAGATTTTCCTCTACTTGCTCCTTGCTCTCACTACAGGTCACAATGTCATCTGCACACATCATAGTCCAAAGTGATCAAATTAAACTAAGGTATTCTAACAGCAAAAATCTTTCCATTTAGCTCCATCTTTATCTATTCCTGTAATCACAACCACTTGAGTTTGTAAAGTATGCTGTGAACATTCTTGAACCACACTGGAGTCTGACATGGAAACGCTGATGGTCCGTTATCCACTACTTCATTCCAAAGACCACCAGGGTACCCTACCCTACCTGGGTCTTGGGATTGGGGCGAGAATTTACTCACAGATATTTAACATGTATAATGATGCAGCTGTGACAGATGAACTGACAGATGAATAAATCCATCCTTTAGACGTTGGAACATTTCAACATTATAAGAACATGACGAATAACCAGAATTCACTTAAACACCACTGCACTTTTGTATAATGCACACTCCCATGTTTATGCTGGGAACAGCTTCTTTCAATCTTGTCAAGACGGACGGAGGGTTATGTCCCAGTCGGAGAGGGACAGAGACAGACAGAAAAGGTCTCTGATGGGAATTTAACAAAAACATTCAGGCAAAACAGGCGAAAGATACAAAAAACAGAATAACCACACATTCAGAGAGCAATAAGATAATGATATAATTTTATAAAGATCTATGTTTAACAGGCCTTCAAGCAAAACAATTCAGATCTGATATTCAGAATGCACAAATAAAAGGTAGCTGTAAACAGTTTGAAACTATCAAAATTAACAATCTGACTGTCCAGGAACTTGCAGCATCTACACATACATACACTGTATATTTATATTTATGTATATTATTTGACTATTATATATCATGTAGTGTTATTGTTGAAGCTCTTTTCTGTATATATTCTATATTCATTTCTCTATATACTGTATTTTATATGTCACGTTCTCTTTATCTTCACTATGCAATATGTCTGCTGCTGTGACAAAAGAATTTCCCTCATGGGATCAATAAAATCTGTCCATCTGTGTATCTATCTATACTCAACTACAAAAATCACACATCAAGTGTGGGTAAAAAGTTAAAAGTCAAAGACTTTCCAGTTTTCACATACAACAACCACACCGCACTGTGACTAAACATGTCTCTGGTCCACTGCTGACAGTTAGGAAACTACAGTACTGCAATGCCTATTTTAGTCAAAGTTAGACAAACATTTCAGAAATGGTGCACCAGTCCAAATTGATGCAGCTATTACATCTACCTAGATGAGCCTGTCAGAGACAGCTCAGAAAAAAGAGGACTGAACATCCTCAGTTTATGTTTCAGTGTGATGCACTGTGTCCATTTTAAAAGAAAGTGACATGCTGGGACAAGAACTTAATTCACCAAAACAAAAAGTGCTTGTGGAATGTGAGGCACTCTTTCATAGCTCAAAAAAGCCCAGTTTTAAGAAGAATATTTAAGATGATCATGCATAATGGCAAGCTCATTAACTAACCAGAAACTGAACATCAAACTAACTGTATAAATAAATCTAGGTGGAACCAAGTTTTATTTTTTGAGCCAAAAGCCATTTTGAGCCAAAGGCAGTAATTCCTGTTGAAAAGCCACACATTAGGCAAGTTCATGTGATACAGAGAGTTTGTAAAAAGGCACTGTCGGCACCATTTAATGGTCAAAAAGTGTGTCTTAAACCTCAGTCATCATGTAACTGAAATCCATGTTAATTGTACTGTATAACACAGACTTAAAAGTGGAGAATGCATGCTCCCTATAAAGAAGGGAGTCCTCTCACTCAAGCACTAATGCACAACATTCATGGACAATCTGTTTGAGAACTGAAAAGGAGCAGACAATCATAGTTACACTTATGGTTAATGTACCTCTTCATTTAAGTTGGACGCCAACAGAACTCCAGACACTCCAGACCCAGACAGAGCAACACGACCAGCAGCTGCTGCTGCCGCCGCTGCAGCGCTCAGAGGACTAATGGCTCCTGTTGGAGAAATATAAAACAGCACTGGGTTAGTTTCAACCTAAATCAAAACTTAATACGGATGGTAACAATGTTGATTGAATTGCATCATTTTAAAACAAAACAATTACAGCTTCTACATAAGAAAAGACTGATAGAACCCATCACATATCATTTATTCAACAGCTACTACATCAGAACTGTCATACATCAGTGAAATAACCTAAACAGCACATCAGGCGATGTACAACAAACCTGATGACCTGATGTCACAATATTATGTCAGCTTTCATTTAATCTGGACAACATCTTACTTTTTTCTCACTGCTCCAAATATTTTAAAAACTTATAATTATTATACTATTATAAAAGCTTATAAAAACAGGCATTTAAAAGACTACAAATCTGGTACATAACTGACCTGAAATTTACTGTTTTGGTCAGTTTTAGCTTTAACTTCTAATTGCAAACTGTGCTCATAAATTAGTGAGACTTCATCACTTTTTTGTGTGATACTTAACTAAATCTCCATGTACACTCAACAAAAATATAAACGCAACACTTTTGTTTTTGATCCCATTTTTCATGAGATGGACTCAAAGAT
>JAQQAE010021746.1:0-10397 GCA_029823295.1 Pseudamia nigra | reverse complement strand
ACGTCCTGCAGTTCCTCAACAAGTTGATCAATGTCAGCCTCATCCACCTCCAGGCCCATGGACACGATCTCAAGTATGGACTCGGGTTCGGGTTCGTCCAAGCGGCGCTCAGTCTGGCCACGCCGCTGACTGTCTAAGCCGACGACACGCCGCTGTAAATAACTCCAGACACCAGCACAGCTCCGGCGTGTTTACGGCTAACAACGGTAGCTGGCTCCGGAATGGAGTTAGCTTACGATGGCAGAGACTAGGACACACAGGACCACGCTGTCGGGTTCTGCATTGAGGAGCTGAGCTGATTCATAGATGCTGATGGTGAGGCAGGCTTGTTTCTGAGCGGTTTCTTGTTTTACAGTCGGCTAGCCGCTAGCCGGCTCACGCTCTCACTTCTGGGTCCTTTTCGGCCGAGACCCGGAAGTGACTTTTGTTGTCCGATGCAAAAATTTTTTGCAGATTTTTTCTTCAGTATTCGAATTTTTTTGTTGTCAGAATCGTTGGTTATCAGGGGCACCACTGTATTGTCAAAATTAATAAAAATGATCTTCCAAAAAGTTCAACTTTTGTCTTGTCAGTCCACAGAGGATATTGCCAAAAGTCTCAAGGATCATCGAGATGTTTTCTAGCAAAACAAGATAATTGGGAAAATTTACAAAAAAAAAACAAAAGAATTTTCAGAAATTTGATACAAGGAAATGCACGCCCGTGTTTGTTTCCTTCAGCTGTGTTTTGTAAATATTGGGAGGTAATTCAGAGATGAGAGCGATAGATTTTACTGTAATTCTGGTGAACGGATGTGATGTCATTTTTTAAAAATCTTTGCATTTCCATCAACTCATTCGCATTTTACTTACTTGTGACGTTTCCACCACCTTCTGACATTCGAGGCGTTTCCACCAGTAAATTAAATTAAACGAGGCGATGACCTTCCTGCTCCGTTTCCTGCACCACCGAAACAAGAATCAACAAAACGCCGATACGTAACCGACTGAGCACACGACAGCACGTCCGTCTTTTATTGAAACGGTTTCCACGGGTGTAAAGATGCCATCTATGAAGCTTTACAGATGCGGCAGCAGAACGACAAAGTCCAGTCAGATACTCAAGCTCCTACAAATCCTAAGCATCTTTCTAAAGTGCATATCAAACGGTGGGAAAGGCCTCGTACACAGAGATGCATAAATACTACAGAAATAGCACAGTGTCATCAGTACGTGGACACACACGGTACGAACGTTAATGCAGCCGACGAGGATCAGTGGCACAAACGGGAGGGAACTGAAGGCTGACAACGGCTTAAAGGCACAAATCTACATGAACTAAACACCCAGCATCCTCTGCTCGCTAAGCCCCGCCCACCTCTGACAGCCACCTGACGTGGCTTTTACACATTTCTACCATTTACGGTAAATGTACAAGGGAAACAAACTGTGGACGTTGACACCACTGATCATTTTTGTTTAAATGATGTGAAGTAATGAAAGTATGAAAAAGTAATGAGGAAAGATAGATGTAATGAACAAAATAAAGAAGAAAATGTTGACAAAATGACGCCGAAATCAACGAAGTGAACAAAAATACACAAAGAAATGAACAAATGGCAGAAAACAAACCATGTATGAAATTATCAACAAAATAAAGGAAATGCCTACAAATTGTACAAAGTCATCACAAACAAATTTTTAAAAATCAAGAAAAAAGCTAAAAGAACTGAAATATTTTGTTAATTTGGAAAATTAAGCCACGGAATAAAGTAATGAAACAAAATATTAAAAAAGAGCAAACAACAAAATAACAGGTCAATGAATAAAACAAACAAAAATGATCAAAATAAAGGCACAATTTAATCAAGAAATTAATTACAAATATTAAAAAAAGTATAATTATTTTGTTCATGGGAGGGTGCCAACGAACGAAAAGTGACAAAATGATAAAGAAAAAAATGATATAGTCAAGTAAACGGACAAAATAACACGTACATCAATCAAGAAAATGAGCAAAAATGAAGAAAATACTTTAAAAAATGAACAAAAACTAAAAATCTATGATTATTCTGTTCATTGCACTGAGCCGATGAACATAAGTACCACATCGATAAAATTATGAGGAAATGAACAAAAAATAAATCAACAGAACAAACAATCAACAAAATTAATGATCTAGAAAATGGATGAAATAACACCAACAACAGACCAAAATAATGAATAAATTAATAAAAACTACAATTATTTTGTAGTTTTTATTAATGGATTGCCAATGGACGTATTTGGCACCAAATCAATAAAATAATAAAGAGTCAAGGAAATAAAAGTATGCCATAAAATGTTAAAAAATAATTTAAAAATATTAAACAATTATTAAGAACCTGCACAAAATATTGACAAAATTGTGTTTAAAAATGAATAGAAAATGAAAGATCTAAAAAGAGAAAAAAACAAAATAATACGTTAATGGATAAAAAGAACAAAAATGATCAAAAAAGGCACAATTTAATCAAGAAATTAAGTACAAATATAAAAAAACTACAATTATTTTCTTCATGGGAGGGTGCTAACGAACATAAACACAAAATTGACAAAATAAACAGAGCAATTACAATAGGCTTTTCGCCTATACACTTCGTGTATGGCTCGAGCCTAATAAATTGGATTCAGAGGCGGGTCTTAGCGAGTCGGACATGATGCTTAAGAAGCTGTTACACTCAGTGATTTTCTATTATTGCCATGTTACATTGATTTTCATTTTCAACATTAAAGAGCAGACGACACAGTGTCCGGACGTTTCCCACAGGTTTAAATGGAGACGCGTTGAAATACGACCCACGTCTTCGTCTGCAGGTTCTGCTCCTCGTCACCCGGTTCCAAACCCAAAAAACCACCAAGCACGACCCGGAAGGGAAACGTCGGGTCTCCGGACTGTGACCAGTTCACGGTGAACGGTGCGTCATCTCGACTTTTCACCAAATAAATCACAGCATTTTATTTTTCTCAAATGTCAGATCGTATGGTGGATGAGAAACAATAAAAATGCAAAATGTACCAAACCGTGCAAATGAGGCAAAATAAGAAGCAAAGTGAGCAAAAAGGAAATACTGATGGGAAAAAAAGGAACAAAAATCATGAAAATGAGGAACAAAATGTAAAAAAATGAATAAAGTAATCGATGAAATGAACAAAAGTGAATAATTTTTTTTTTTAATTTCAAAATAATCAAGCAAATGTCCAAAGACAAATAATCAACAAAGGAACCAATTAAAGACTATAATTAACGAAACAAAAGAATTTTAAAAAGATCAAAATACTCAAGAAAATATCCAAAAATAAAGGAAAATGATTGACAAAAGGAACCAATTAATGACAATTAACAAAACAAACAAAATAATTTTTAAAAGATCAAAATAATCGAGGAAATATCCAAAAATAAAGGAAAATAATCGACAAAAAGAACAAAATAAAGATAATTAATGAAACAAACGAAATAATGAAAAAAATATAAATTATCAAGAAAATATCCAAACATAGATGAACGTAATCAACAAAAAGAACCAAAACTGGAGAAAATAATTATGACAATGAAAAAGAAAATAGACAAAGTGTGTAAAAATTAGCAAAATGGAGCAAAATTAAAAAATGAAATAGGAAAAAAAAGAAGTGAACAAAAATGGAAAAGTGACAAAAAAATCATGAAACTAAGCAACAAAACACCCAAAAATGACCAAAAAATTAAAGAATACTTGACCAAAAGAACCAGTCAAACTAATAAAAATGACTGAAATAATCTACAAAATGAAAAAAAAATGTAAAAGAATGATTGAAATAATTGATGAAATGTACAAAAATTATAAATTAAAGAAAATAATTAACAAAGTGAACCAGAATTCATCAAAATAATTATCCTTATGAATAAAATAACAAAGGTAACAATGATCAGAAAAATGAACAAAAAGGTAAAAAAAATAATAAAAAAATCCAATAATAATCAAAATAAAATAAAATAATCCACAAAATGAACAAAGAAATAATGAAAATAAGGAACAAAATGAACGAATATGGAGACAATACTCAACAAAAACTAAGAAAATAATGAATAAAATTAACAGAAATTAAAAACAATCATCTCAACAAAAATGCACAAAACGGTAAATTCACGTTGGACCATTTGAGGGACTTTCCACGACCCCGTTGGGACCCCGACCCTCAGTTTGGGAAAGGCAGTTCCGTCTCGGTCCTTTTGCATATGATGAGGAGCGGGTTTGGGGTCCGGGTGGGATTCAGAGCATCAGGAGGAGCCTGAAGCTCAGAGCCAGGAGTCCGGTTCCGAGCAGGTCCCCCAGAGCCGTGAGGTACGGGATGGAGAAGTTGTCCGGGTCCAGACCCCTCCTCCACAACCAGCGAACCATGAGGGACGAGGCGTAGAGCAGGACCAGAACCTGGACGGGAAGACGGACGGCGGGACACGCAACGTGAATGGAAGAAGTTCACGAAATAATCATCCAACTCAAATAATACGCCAAAATAACAAAATCACAGACTGTATGAGCAAAAAAATATTACATTTATCATCAAAATCAACAAATAATGCACAAAGTGAACAAAATAATCAAAAAACAAAATGAACAAAATAATCATCAGAATCAACAAATAATACACAAAGTCAACAAAATAATCATCCAAATCAAATAATATGACAAAATCATAGCGTATGAGCAAAAAATAATTAAAATAATCATTAAAATCAACAAATAATACACAAAGTGAACAAAATAATCAAAAAACAAAACGAACAAAATAATCATCAAAATCAACAAATAATACACAAAGTGAACAAAATAATCAAAAAACAAAATGAACAAAATAATCATAAAATCAAATAATACGCCAAAATAACAAAATCATAGCATATGAGCAAAAAATAATTAAAATAATCATTAAAATCAACAAATAATGCACAAAGTGAACAAAATAATCATAAAATCAAATAATATGTCAAAATAACAAAATCATAGACTGTATGAGCAAAAAAAAATTAAAATAATCATCAAAATCAACCAATAATATTATTAATTATTAAGTGAACAAAATAATCAAAAAACTAAATGAACAAAATCGACAAAATTATACAAACAAAAAATGAATAGAAAAAATATACAAAATAAGCAAATATGCTAAAAATAATCAACAGAATTAACAAAAAATAGTCAACAATTAACAAAATAACCTCGAAAATGAAGCAGAATGTTGTGGTGGGTTTGACCTGGAGCAGGGCCGCACACAGGTAGAAGGTGATGAACACCGGGGTCATGGCAGTGTGTCCCCCCTGGAGCAGGTGGATGGTGTAGAGGAAGACCAGGTGACCCGGGACCACCAGGACCACCAGGACCCGGGCTGATCTGGCATTCGCATCTGGATCAACATGTGTCATAATATTCTACTTTAAAAAAGGCAACATCATGAGCTTTTTGTATAGTAGGTTGTATCCTCCACCCCCGTTAAATTCCCGGCCGGTGTCTGACCTGAGGAGCAGAAGGTTTCACAGGGTCCTGGACACTTCACGCTCATTTTCAGCGGCAGCGCCCCGGGGACGCTCCAGTAGTGCAGGTACGTGGACATCCTGCTGGCCTGGATGGCCACCAGGTTCCCCCCGACACCTGCACAGACATGGAGACGAGAAGGAGACCGATAGACGAGTGAAAAGGCTACATCGACGCTGCCGTCGTCGCGTTTCGCCCTTTGCTTCCGACTCAATCTTTGTGCCGAAGCTTGGAAAAAACAGAATGTACTGCGGAAGGACAAACGGACAAACGGACACCGTGTACAGCTGCGCCACGGACACGTAAAAAGAAACTGATTGTCGTATTCTTAAATTAGAGCGGCCGTTGAAGTCATTCCCACAGAAACAGGTGTTCTTCAAGGCTCGATCCTGGGCCCGCTGCGTTTCAGTCTGTCCACGCGCCGTCCAGACGTCGCACGCAGCAGCAGAACTAAGTCAAATCAAATTATCTACCGGTTTAAATCCGGTACAGTAGATGAAACCAGAACTGAACCTGAGTCTTTTCTACGGGAAGTTGTGGCCGTTTGCCTCGGTGGCCCAACCGTCATCCATCTCACGTCCTTCCTCACGGACTCGCAGGCAGTTCGATGCTACAACGGGCGACTTTTCAATAGATGTGCACATTTACTGCTTTTATGCGTTTTTAACACGTTCCAGTAAAAATGTGGATTTTTCTTCGGAACATCCATCTCCGCTCGAGGATTCCCGTCTTTACTCCAGCTGACTATAAATCTGTAACTGAAGGGTACAGTATATTCCCAACGTGTTTTAACCCTTTAAGAGGCATCATGCCCACGTCTTTTGGTTTTTTTTTTTTTTTTTGTAATCAGCTCGTTCCTGTAAAACCTCAGTAAAACCCAATTTTGGCTGTTTTGTCATTTTCTCTCTCGGTTAATAAAGTATTGATTATTTAAAAATAGAGAAAAAGGTGATAATAGCTTTGCATACGTGCAGTACGATTCAGATAACAACATAAAATGAGAGTGAGATTTGAAATTTAAAGAATCTTACATGTTGTTTAATGAAACTATTACATAAATATTACATGAGTGTGCGACTGCTTTTGCCTAAATTTCTCCTAAACACACAAGCCAACCATTAATTAATGTCCATAACCGCTACATGATTGGTTGGAAAAGTTGTTCACGTGAACACAATTCTACTACAGGCGGTCCCCGGGTTACGCGGTACTCGACCTACGCCAATTTCGACTTTATGACGCCTGAGTCTCGTCCGCCATTTTGTCTCCAGTCGCCGCGTAGCATAGAGTGTCTGTTTGTGCTACATAATTTTGTCGGTATCCTCGCTTTTTTCACCCTCCTTTTTCACATCATGGCCCCAAAAAAGAAAGCAGGATCTTCTTGCGATGCTGGTCCAGCCAAGAGGAAAGCCGTTACCACGGAAACGAAGCTGGATGTCATCAAAAGGTCGGAGAAAGGCGGAACAGAACAGGTTGCGCGTTTTCCGAACAGGCGACACCCGCGGCAGCGCGGTTCGTCTCCTCTCAAACAGCCTGCAGTCGAATTTGTTCAAAATACAAGTCGCTCCCCTCGCCAGACTATACAAAAAAACATGACTTTTAATAAGGAAAATACGGTTTTTGGATAGTTATTTAGAGATTTAAGGGGTATTTACGGGGTATTAAAGGGTTAATTCCGATTTACGCGGAAATTCGGTTTACATCGCGACCACAGGAACGGAACTCGTCCGTAACACGAGCACTGCCTGTATTAATTTTATTTTCTCAAGTTTTATTTACCGTATTTTTCTGATTAAAAGTCGTGGTTTTTTGCATAGTCTGGCGAGGGGAGCGACTTGTATTTTGAATAAATTCGACTGTAGGGTGTTTGACGCGCTGATAGCCGCTACAGGAGACGAGCCGCGAGCCGTCCCTTCTGCGGCCACGCGCCCGACGCGCATTCCCTGAACAGATGCGACGTATTCTGCAGTAATTATGGTAGCACTGTGCCAGTGTAAAGGTTCGACCTACCAGCCATTGGAATAGGTGGCGCTGCTGCCTCTGGAATAACGGATGCTACTTCCTGTATGAACACAATTTGCAGGTGCCTGAAAGTGGCCGACCCGATTTAGATGAAACTTGCAACAGTTATTGGCCACTCGGCCATCCTCATCCTGTTTAGCTTTTGACATACGTGGCACTAGTCTATTTTGACTAACAAGCTTGAAAGTGGCTGAATTTATTGAAATTTGTCATGGTTACTGACCACTCGAATATCTCTATCCTTTCAACTTTGGGACTCGGGTCGGCGCTAGTGCTGGCTTCACAAAAACAAGCAAACCGGAACCACATCAGGGGTCTCCACCACGATACGTTGCATTTCTGGGTAACAGAACAGTTACGTTAGGAAGAAAATGTTTTAATCTGTGAATGTGGAGTGTATCCTTAGATTTGTTATCAAAAGCACAAAGACGGTTGTGCGGAATATGAGAATAAACACTTATGGGGGGAAAAAAATAATCATTCACTGTGGAACAATCACGTCTATTCAGCAGTTACTCCTGGGGTTCGGCTTCTTTTCTCTGAGGCCGGTGAAAAGTCAGACTCCTGTGGCTGATTGCATTCGCGGGAGGATAAAGGCTCGTAGCTGCGGCGCTCTGAACCACATGGACTGTTTGGACGACGCAGGAGTGTTTCTGGTCAACAGGACCTCCGTCAGAATGCAAATGCACTTCCTGTACATGCAGGACCGATGCTGGCAGAGACGAGGCCAGCGAGCGCGTAGTTGGCATTCAGATCAGGCCTGCGGTTCGTGTGAGGACCATTGTTTGCCGCTCTTCGCTTAGTTTGGCGCTTTTGTGGAAACGGACGTCTGCCGGCGAGAGAAGATCTGGCAAATCTGAGATGAGAGCTCACGAACCTCGTCCTCGGACGGCGTCGGCGACCCGGTGTGCGACGTCGAGCGGCGAGAAATGTTCCTGTAAACAGTCAAATCGTTATTTGACTAAAGGTTAGGAATGAGCGTTAGCCCGGACGGTTGCAAAATTATGTGAAAGATGCAAAACCGACAACAATAGCATGGAAATGATGTAAAAGAGACAAAAAGACATGAAAGATACCAAACAAATGAAATTCAATTTTTTTGTATAGTGTCAATCATAATTGTGCTTCACAATTTGAGGATGAGACTTCATGACTATACAGACAATTCACCTAGTGCATGTTTTTGGTTGTGGGAGGAAGCCGGAGAACCCGGAGAGAACCCGAGCAGGAGAACATGCAAACTACCGCCGCCTGGTGTCGAGATCGAACCCAAGACCCAGGAGTGGTACCACTGCACCATAACATAAGAGGAGATTATCTCCAGGTGCCAGTGAAATGTGACATAAAATATGAAAAAAAAAATGAAGGAAACATTGCAAAAGACATAAAAAGACTAAAGCAATGTAAAAGACGCAAAAACAGACAAAACGATGTGAAAGAATCAAAAGTGACATTAGAGATGAAAATGACAAAAATAATGTAAAACACAAACCGATAAAGACGATGAAAAGATAAAGATGAAAAAAAAAAAGTAAAAGACAATATGAAAACAGAATAAACTAGAAAAAAAGCATCAGAGGGCTGAATCACTTCACTTCGACTTTCCAGGTATTTCCAGAAAACGTGTTTTCCAAGATGTCATGTGTGACCTTGACCTTGCCCTTGACCATCTCCTTGGGGAGCGGTGTGCAGCGCCCGGGGGGTTGAGAGCCTTGCTCAGGGGTTCAAGGTGGTGATGATCAGGGTGGGGACAACAGATGGTGGCCTTCACCTTCCCTACCCAGGTCTCCTGCCGGTCTAGGCATTCACACCGGCAACCCTCCGGTCACAGGCCCACTTCTCTAGCCTCTTGACCACCACTGCCCCCAGTTGTCTGGTAGACACACACTAGTACATTTTCATGTAACTTAACCTTGACCTTTGACCTATCAACCCAAAAAGTTAGTAACCTTCAAATATCTACCCAGGTGATGTTCCGACCAGGTTTGGCCTTCTTGAGTTATCCTGCAGACAGACACACGCACACGGGGGGAAAACAATACCCTGCTTGCCACTTCACCAGCATACAGGGTAAAAATAGAAGCATTAGAAAAAAAAAAAAAACAACAATTTGTCTTTGATTTTTTGATTTTGAAACTTTCATTAGATGTATTTTGCTTTAGCCTGTGTTGGCTTTTACATCCAATCCAAATAAATCATAATCTTATCATTACTGAGATAAAAGAAAACATTTGTTACATAAAGCACCATCATTAAAGATCACCATGTAACGACTAACCACTACTGATTTAAAGCTCTAGTTTGGGGGCGTGGAGACGAAGGACCGAAAGATGAAGGGCGTCAACACATTCCACATGACGTCAATGACACGAGATGCTTTATTGTCAATACCAAAGTTAATTATGAAGCTCAGAAGTCGTTGTACGCAGATCAGAGCGGTGGAAACAACGTAACCTCAAATCCCTGCAGCGCTGATCCCGTCAGGAAAACATGTCGCCGTTCATTTCTCTGTGTGTGGAACAAATGCAAATGTAGCACCACATCCAACATAAAGAGCTATTTCAGGAGCAAGTCATCAAAGTTATTGTCGATGAAGCCTTCAACGTGACAAACAAACAGCCTGAACCACCAGCGGAAATAAAATCTATTACAGCGGTAACTCGGATAAAGAATTTAACCCGTTCCAGCGTCACATTCAGTATCCGAATGATTCGTTATCTAAATGGACTTTTTCCAGAGGATTCATGTAAAACCAATTAATCCGTTCTGGTCCCACGACAAACTCCCATATAAAGTATGTAAACACACCCCTACCTGCACATTTATTCATTATTATTATTTGAAAAGG
>JAQQAE010021745.1:0-10397 GCA_029823295.1 Pseudamia nigra | reverse complement strand
TCCAACCATTCCAACCTGCCTGCACACGCTTCTTCACCTCTTTTCCACACTCTCCATTGCTCTGGACTGTTGAGCCTCACCATTTTCATCTCCATCCATCCATTTCCATCTCACTGGTTCATATTCTCACTAAATTTGGAGGCAATGAGTAGTAAAAATGACCCCTACTCATTGAGCTGTGGTCAAATGTAACTGAGCATACAGTAATTACATTACAGTATTTTCATCACTAAATGTAACTGAGTAAAAGTATTCTGCAAAAACACTACTCAAGTGCAGTAAATGTACTTGAGGACTACCCAGCTCTGGTAAAATCACTCCTACTCAGTACTTCAGTTGGTTATGAGAGCCACAGGATGTCAGGCACGGATGCTTGTAACATAACTCCAGTGTTCAGTTTTGCCTTCATCTTTGACTCTAGTGGGACCTAATCGAGCCGTTAGCATGTAGCATCATCGGCTCCTACAGACTACATCGCTCGATTGCTCTGGTCTGGAGGATTCTGTTGGAACCAGGAAGGAGTGGGTTTTGTTTACAGCTAGCACACGAGTTCAGATGCTAGTCATAGCTGGTGTTAACGCGAGTGAATCAATATGAACCAAACACAAAACGGATTCCGCTTTGATGCCATGTCGGTGCACAATTTCTCGGAGAAGATTCTGGAGCAGGTCGTTCACTTCCACGTTATGAAATTCAGCGGTGGCTTTTTCCTTTGGGTCGGTTCGACTCCAGTCTTGTCCAACCTGGCGGTTTCAATGAGCAGCAAATATGTAGGTGGAGATAAACACACACACACACACACACACACACACACACACACACAATCCCTGTCTGGTGTCTGGTCGGGTCAAACTGACCCTTTGTCATATGTTTACAAGGAAGGAGAAACTGTGTCATGTAGAAACCCCACGGAGTACAATCAGTACTCGAGTAAAAGTAGAAGTACTTATAACTTTATAGCACGGAACAGATTTATTTAATCTTTTTTGGGTGATTTTTGTGGTTTATTTTATTCATTTGTGTGTGTGTGTGTATATATATATATATATATATATGTATATGTACAATTTTTTTTTTGCTCCGTTTCTTCATCAAATTTTTCATTTTGGCTCGTTTACTTGATTGTTTTCTTTCTTTTTGCTGATTTTATTTTGGTTCATTTTGTTGCTTATTTGATTGGCTTTACAGTATAACAGTATTTTTCCTTCAGATTTGTTCATTTTCTTGGTTATTTTTGTTCAACTTGTTCTTTATTTGTGGATAGTTTTGCTTTTTTCGTGCAGTTTTGTTGATATTTATGATTTGGTTCTATTTGGGCATTATTTTGTTCAATTTTTTGAATTATTTTGCTAATTTTCTGGTTATTTTGTTCTGTATAAATATAATTTTCATCCTTTTTTTTCTTCAATGTTGGTCTTTGTCTTCATTTTTTTTCAATTTTGTTTATTTTTTTAAATTTCATGGGTAATTTTGCTTATTTTTGGTTCAGTTTTATTCTTGTTTGTTGATGTTTTTTTTTTTCTTCACTTGGAGCTAAAGTAAAGTACTCTGCAAAACATCTCATGGGAAAAATTACTCAAGTACTTGTAAAGGAGTAAATGAGTAGTAGCACCTGTGAGGGCAGTGGAGGGTGTATTAGAATAATCCACCGTTTAACACCCACAAGTGAAGACAGTACTTGGGTTAAGCGTTTCACGTTTCCAGACTTTCCTATTAAATATGGGATTGCTATGTTTGCAAGTCATCACATTCTGTTTTGATTTACATTTTGCACAATGACTCAATTTTTGTGGAAAAAGGATTGCATTACAACAACAGATTAGTAACAGTGAAGCATCAGTGTTACAGCAGCATGTTATCGAAACTGCTGGATGTAGAGTTATTTTATAACTAGTTTCAGATGCATGGAGGAAAGAAAAATCTGATGGCAAACAAAATTAATGGCAGTGGATTAATGAAAATCATCAGCTAAAGATTTAAACATGTATTGACTATGTGACACATTTACTGGAAGCTTATAGTGGGCTGTTAACTCACGGACACTACACACTGTATATTGTAGGATGTCAGAAGACAGAGAGTTTATGGAGCACTCGATTAATATTTATAAATATGTTTTCTAAAAGCTCATTCTGTTGCAGTGTAAAGTATTAATTTCAACTTTTGGACATACAGCGTGTAACAGGTAAATGAAATCATGACAATACAGGTTGAAGGCATAAATATAGAAAAATAGAAAAGGAGATAACTTCCATATGCATTTTCAACAAATCGATCAAGTATTTCATTATGTCCTTGATTCACATATGTATAAACACTTGACACTTTTCACTACAAGGTGTGTGCTTTGTTCTTCAGAATTCTGGATGAAATAACGTATGCAAAATAAGATGTGTGAAAAAATTTGTGATTCAATAGGACATATGAGGAAAATAAAACATTTTTATGTCACAACATATTATTGAAACTCCTTATTTTCCTTTATGAACACTTAATGCTTTTCTGTCTGCAGGATTCAATGCCATTATCAACACTAGTCATGGGGGACCCATCCAATACTACTCCAAATTCTGTGGCTCAGAGATTAGGTAATGATGTATGATTGCATTTATGTGTGTTACTATCTCTGCTAAGATTAGAGTGAACTTAAGATTCTTCCAATTAGGGGTGTGTCGAAGCCTGTCTACTGAAGATGATACACTGATAATGTATAAGCGTCTCATACAACTCCTCTTAAAATGATCCAAACTCACCCTTTAATTCTGGAAAACATGACACAGTCAATTACTTCACCTATGTGGGTTACAATAAAATGCCTCAGCAGAAATATGTGTTTAATCGTCTTCTGTTTCTTTTGCAGCAAAAAAGACCAAAAAGCAGGTATTTGTGAGCTACAGTCTTGCTGTGACGGACCCAAACCTCAGTCTCCTGGTGGAAAACAGAATCAAAAAGGAAATGGAGCTTCACCCTGAACATTTTTAAACACATTTCATACTTCACAAACCCACTTTGTTATATGGATATTCTAACACAGTTTGGTCACATCAAGTGTTCTTTTATTGACATAATAAATTACGTGGTTTATTATCAAAACATGTAGGCCTATGGCTTTTTGTACAAATGCATCATATTAAAAAAATAACACTTAAAAAACAGTATTAGTGGCTGAAATTTTTTTTCCTTAAAAGTGTTGAAAACATACAAACTAGCAAACCATACAGGGTGTTGAAAGTACACGCTGCGTACTAAATAGGAGTTAAAAAAAATGGAGCATGTTTGCGTTTGTGGATGTATGGTTTATGGGATGGTGTATCTATCTGATGTGCTTCATACTCCTAGAAAAGTAAGGTTGATGACCCATACATCATCAGAGAATGGCACATGAATACTTACCTTACATTTTTATACAGCCTTAAGGGATACTTGAATAGTAAAAGTATATGTGTGCACTAATCACAACTAGGCCATGTCTACGCTGCTCTATTCTAATAGTCACAAACGCTTATGCCAAAAACTGCAAAATATTGTGCTTTCTGCCTAGAGTTACACATCCTAGGAGCAGGATTACAACATTACCACAGTACAGAAACAAGGAGTGGGAGTTGGAGTGGGATATTTGCTAATTAAAGGAGGTATTTCAAGCAACAAAATTGCCCTTGGCAGCATGACAAAATAAATACTGGTTTTCTTAAATTACATTGTATGTTCTCTGTTTTGTTAAAAGAACAGAGCCATCATGATAAAGCCATTTAAAAATGCTGAGAAGCATCATAAGACATACAGTAATACACTGACCGTCACACTCATGTCCATTCAACTCTCAGGTTTGTGGAGCGCAGTCTCTTTAAGCTACAGTCTACAAAGGTCTCCGGCTGTTCTTCACATCAGACAACCATCATACACCCACAACGGTGATGTTTCTTTATTACACCAGAGTCTACACTGAGTCAGATCTGAGGATAAAGTGCCACATTGGACCTTTAATAAAGGGAACACAGAAAAAAGTAAGATTTGTGCCCTTTCATGCAAAAGACTGGTAGTGGTTTAGCCAATCCCTGCTTCTCCAATGTGCTGGCTCAAAAACACAAACACTTGATTGTGTCTTTGACACTTAGTGCAAAAAAACAAAACAACTATAAGATGCAGTGAATCCTCTCCTTACACTACAAACAGAAAACTCACACAGCACACATTGTTGGAAGATACTCAGCTCTACTTTGCCTCTTTACTTGCCTGTGTCTGTGTCTTTATGTCCTGACAGAGCAGACAAGAAAATCACCAATGCCACTGAAAACTTTCATATTATTTAACACACACTTACTTCAGATAGACTTAGTCCAGTACAATATTTTTGGCAACTCCTGAATGAATCATAGTCACTACAATCTACACAAATGTACAATTCATCTTATTCATTTGAACAATTCTTTTTTCCCTTAAAGGTACAGATGGGTGACAAAGCAAAAACCAACATAAGCTTGCTTTCAAATACACTGAAAAACCTAGTGCTGGTTTTGATTTTACACCTCAGACTTGTTTTATTTGATTTGCTGTTTAGATGTTTTTATTTATTTGACCAATGTCCAGTTCCAGTGTTAATTTTTCATGTGCAAAAGAACAAAGCTGTCACATGTGGAACAGTGTCGTATGGATGGAGGCCACTGAAGACAGCATTTACAGTTTCATTTTTAAGTTTCAAACACAAATACACTCTTAAATTGTGTTTACACAGGGAAATCATCCCAAATACCCCCTTTACTGACTTTCGTGTATTTATTCAGAGTCACTTCAGCCTGCACAGAATTGTGAAAAATTTCAATACAGCGTGACATAAAAGTTGCATGAATTCCAATAGAACTGTTTATATGGAAGTCACACTGCAAAAGGAAAAGAAAAAAAAATCATCCTATCGTATCTGCTTTAGGATGGCATGTGGAAATGATCTAGTGTGGCATCAACACACTAAATTTATTTCAAATGACGTGAAACCTTTTTAGTTTTCAGGGCTGAACTTAAAAGATACGGATGAAAAAGACTTGCTGGTTACATCAGCAACAGAAATCATGGCTGAGAGGGTCTTTGTCAAGTAGTCACTGTATCAAACTCACCCCACATCAGATAAATGGTTATGATTAGCCTGCTGTGGGGTTTGAAAAGGGCTGGTCTAAGCAGCCAGAGCATAAAAAATTAACTCTCAGACACATGTATTGACTTTCTTAGCTAGACGTCATGTATTGCTGTATGTTACAGGTTTTCTATGTACCTATTTGTATGTACAGCACTTTGGGAACCATGTATTAAAAAAAAAAAAATTCTTACAGATAAAGTGGACTGGACTGGAAATTACACAAAAATATCGGATTAAAAAATCTTGAAAAAGCTCAGATTCCATGTGATTTAAGTTGCTCACAATGTTATGAAAAAATTAGAGCTGAGTTCCATATAAGCACAAAGTCTAATCTGAGGCACTTTTGCCTGCGGTCTGAACAGAGGCATCAGCATGAACAGCTACAGTGCTGGTGTTTTGATGATGGTTGTGGAGGATGCTGTCTAATATGTCAGCCAAAATCTTCCATAGGTGTTCAAGTTAAGCTGAGCTCTCGTGACTGAAGGCCCTAACATATAAGTGGTATCATTTTCATATTCAGGAGTCCTCATGCCCTGAGGGTGGGGGCACTGTCATGCTGAAAGAGACCACTTCCTTCAGGTTTTTGCCCTCCTTTGTCACCTATCTGTACATTTTCACTGTTTCATGATTCTGTACTATTTAGTCACATTTTTCTGTTAAAACAGACATAGACTAATGCTTCGATCCTCACACCCCATTGGCTATAGCACAGTTTCCAATCACCTCACCACCAGTCGCCAGGGCGTAGGAAGCAGGTACCGCTGCCAGAGCGGTGGCTACTGCCACAGTAGCGCCCCCTGTGGCTGTGAGGTGTAATGGCGTATCGTGGACTCTGGAGTAGTCCCTGTCAGTCTTAGAGAGGAGGAGATGCTGCTCTCCAGGATGGAGCAGTGTCTGGCGGGTAAACGTTTCCCCGTCAGCCATGCTCTCCGGCAGCGGCTGCCCCCGCGGCTCAGGCAGCAGCAGCAGGCAGATGATGCACAACAGGGTGCAGCAGGCGAAGATCACATGGTGGAGGAAGTAGCCCTTCTGGTTGTGGAGCTCCATGATTGGTGCAGTGAGCATGCCAAAACCGGCACTGGCCAAGACCAAGCCTAGACCTCCACCTCTGCACATGAAGACAAAGAGGGTGTCATATTATAGCACGATGTCTATACAACTATCTTCCTGCACTTATAATCTTACCCTGGATAAATGTCTCATTTATTTATACTACACTTATATTTATACTATATTTTAGTCAATATTTGTTGTACTTTGTGTGATGAGATTCAAACTGTAGCAGGAATATTTTATTGTGATTCCTTCATTTTCATTTCTACTTGTACTTTGCTGGACTATTTATATTTTATGTAAGTTTTTTCCTGCTATACCTCAGAGGCAAATATGGTTAGTCACAATTACTAATGCTACTTTGATACAACATTTATACATTTACTTCTATTTATGAAACTGTACTGTTATCTCTGTTGTATATGAAACCAACAGCAGGTAGACACACACGTTAGTCATGACTTCACCACAAGATGGAGCCAATATGCAACATCCTCACTTCATACATGTAGCAATAATGTCCTTTGTCATAGTGCACTCAATTTACAGTTATCATTTGAGACATTTAATGACTAATATAATGGGAATATAATTAATAAAAATAAAGTGTTTCAGGAGATGCACAATCTGCTCATTTTTTTCATACTGCCAAATTTTGATGTGAATAACAGCTTTCAAAAAAGTTGAGTCAGCGGCAAGTACGACCTGGAAATGTGAAATGCTTTGCCTATCTAGTAGAACATCACACAATTAATTGGGTTACCAGACAACAAAGCAACAGTTTAAGACTGATGTTTCACAGTGGAAATTTGCAATAAATTTGGGAATTTCATATCCTATAGTTGAAATGTCATTAAGAGATTTGGAGACTAAAGAATGTCTGAATACAAGGGACAAAGCTGAAAACCAATATTGTATACGCATGATCTTTGTCCATCAGACAACCCTTCAAATCAGTCATAATTCTGCAGTGAACATCACTGCATGGGCTCAGGAACACTTCCAAAAAACACTGCCTGTGAACACTGTCGCCCCATAAATGAAACTCTTATCATGGAAAAAAGAAACCCTATATCAGGCATGTGCAATTCTAGGTCCAGAAGGCCAGTGTTCCTGCTGGTTTTCTGACTGTTTGTGCCCTACCCACTGTTAATTACTTGGATCAGGCGTGTTCAGTTAATCAGAAGCTGGAAGATACAGTGGGTGGGGCAGAGACAATGGATACAGAAGAGACAGTTGGAAAACAAGCAGGACCCCGGCCCTCATTGCCCACCCTTGCCCCACCAGCTCATTTAACGTGGACTGAGGTGAAGTGGAAAACTGTCCAGTTGTCTGATTAGTCAATATTTGAAATTCTTTTTGGAAATCATGGGTGTAGTGTACTCCACTTCAAAACCCAGCATCTGTGATGGTATGGGGGTGTATTAGTACACATGACATACCTGTACAATTGCAAAGATAAACCTGAATTGTATACAGATTTTGGAGCAACATATGCTGGCAAATAGACATCTTTTTCAGAGACGACCTTGTTAATTTCATTGAGACAATGCCAAACCACACTGTGCACACTTCCCAACAGCATGGCTCCAAACTGGCCTACCCACAGTCCAGATTTGTCACCAGCTGAAAACGCTTATCGCATTACGATACATGAAATAATAATAAAAGAGCAGTTGGAATGCAACATCAAGCAAGAATGGGAACACATTCTTTCAGAATTACTGCAAGTCATCTCCTCGACTGCCAAACACAGAGTGTGGTTAAAAGAGGTGGAGCTACATTTCTCAGTTTCAGTGTCAGATATGCTGTCTTTGTGCTGTTTTCAATTAAACATGAGGTTTGAGTGTTTTGGAAATCATCACATTCTGCTTCATAAATGTTACACAGTAACTCAACATTTTTGGAAATGGGGTTGTCGTATATATAATGCTGTGAGAAAGTGCTTGCCCCTTTCCTGATTTCTTACTTTTTTGTATACAGTATTTGTAACGCTTAAATGTTAAACTTAAATAGTAGATGTAAGAAAACACAAGTAAACACAAAATGCAGTTTTTAAATGAAGGTTTAATCACAGTTCATTTATGTTTTAACAGGAAGGGGGCAAGCACTTTTTCACAGTACTGTCCATCTAAAATCACTTAATCCTTCACTATTTTGATCAGCTATCACACTATGTTCAAACACTTTTATGCCATTGTGAGAATTGTTTTTCACTTTCTAATAAAATGGCAGCAGCTGAATTCCAGTTTTAGGATTTATAGCATTAGAAGTGAACAAGTACAGGATGATGCCAGACCCAGGCAACAGCTTGTCTGCTGCACCGCCTCTGCTGCAGCGTGTGTGGACAGTAACAATGAAGTCAGACAGCTCCTTGGTGTGCTGTAGTATGTGCTCACCTGATGACTGTAGGAGTGATTTCGGCACAGAAAAAGATGCTGAGGGTGCTGACAGCGTGAGACGAGAACATGCCGATGATGGAAAAGGCCACAGAGAACTTCCTGTTCAGAGTGTCTCGCAGAACTGTCCAAAATAAGGACAAACACAGGTGAGAAGCACTCACTACACATCATCCACTCTGAAACACAAACAATTTACCCTTGATGCAATGCTTTTTTTTACATGATATTTCCAATCTGTCCAAATATCTTATTATTTAGTTGAATAAGTGACTATAAACATCAAAACATATCAACAAATGATCTTATGTTGTTGATTTTCTAAAAGAAGCATAAACAAAATTAATTTAAATGAACAAGCTACGCAAAAAAGCAAAAAACTAAACAAATAAACAACCAAAATGAACCAAAAATCAAGAAAATATCCAAATTATTCAAGGAAATTAACAAAAATGTTTTTTTAAAGAGCAAAATGAAATACAAATGACCAAAAAAGTAGCTAAAGAATCAAGAAAATTAACAAAAAGGATTTAAAAAATTAAGACTACAATAATTAATCAGAGGTGACGAAAATAATCAAGAATATGAACCAAGAGGGAAACAATAATCATCATAAAAAGCAAAAAAATTAAAAATACATGAATTAAAGAAAATCATCAAAGTTAATGAAATATTTAACAAAATGACATAAATGTAAATAATGAAAAAATAATAAATGTAACAAATAACCTGTAAAATTAAATTAAAAAAGCAAGCAAAAATCAGCAAAATTAGCAAAATAATCAATGTAGTGGACAAAAACCTAAAACAGTAAAAAATAATCAGAAAATCACCCTCAAATCGCAAAAATTGACATAATAATCGACAAAATGAACAGAAATAATAAAAGAAACCACTAAATAATCAAAATAATGAACAAGGAATGAGCAAAATAATCAAGAAAATGAACAAAGTAATCACTGAAATTAAAAAAAGGAACAAACTAATTCACAACATGAATAAAATGAACTAGATAATCAACAAAATACACAACAAAGAGTAAAACAGCACCGTACACAGTACCTGTGTCGTGGCGAAGGCTGTACTTTCCAATCACTGTGTCCCATTGGAAACATTGAAAAACAAAAAAGAGAACATCATGCCGTTAACAAACTCTGCGCACATTTCAAACAAACTGAAATAACAACCACATACTGCACTGCACATATCGATCACACACAGCTCTGTCGATCTCAGAGTGAATGACGTTTACCTTAGTAACGACAGGTTTTCAGAGTAGTATGATTGACATTTCTAACTTAACCCTGTTTTGCTCTTAATCGTTGAACGTTCTTTTCAAAATAACAGCCTCAAGAGGGGAAATGTCCAATCTTAAATTAGAATTTGTCAATTTGTTTTAATGACCACGGACATTTGATCTAATGTTTACCTTTATGAGAGTCCAAGCTGCACCTGCACCTACTTTTTTTATCTTTGTTTACTATAGACTAGAACGAATACATTGAAATATGTCGATTTGTTCCTTTTGTGGATTATTTTGTTCATTTTGTTGAGTTTTTGACCAAATTGGAATTCTTGTTCAATTTCTAGATTATTCCGCTCAGGTTTTGTTCATTTTGTGGACTGTGTTGTTTACATTTCATGGATTATTATGGTCATGATGTTGATTTCCTTAATTATTTTTGTGTATTTTCTTGAGTATTATGAATGCAGCCATGAGGGGGGGCACAAGCCAGTGTGCTTTCTTACGCCGGTCCCAAGCCCGGATAAATGCAGAGGGTTGTGTCAGGAAGGGCATCCGACATAAAACCTATGCC
>JAQQAE010021744.1:0-10397 GCA_029823295.1 Pseudamia nigra | reverse complement strand
GGCAGAGCATTTGTATGTATTTCACTAAAAGATAATAATATGTATAAGAATGAAAGCTGTCAATGCAAAAGAAAGTAGACCAGCCAGCCCGCCTGCCAGTCAAACACACACACAGACACAGACAGAACAGGACGGGACACGAGAATATTTCTGCTCTGTTTACTACATAGAAACACCCTGACACTAGGGCCCGCGATTACATCATGGGTCTCCTTGGCCGGGATGACACATCACATTGATATTTCTGTCTGGAGGGATCAGTGAATGAAGACACAAAACTGTACACAAAACAATGATCCACTTATCAAATGTTTACTTTTCGCTTTCGCTGGCTGTTAAGGTACAGTACAACACAAGCGTGTTCACAAACCTGCTGTGGTTTTTACAGCAGCGGAGACTGGTTTCACACCATGAAAGTGCAAAATGCAACAAAAAGTCTGATGTTGCGTTCTTTGGAGCAGCAAAAGTAGAGGCTCTGAAAGTATAAGAGGTGTCATTTGAAGGACAGAATTGAACTTATTGTGACACCTTTTCTCTGTGGTGTCGTCTCCCTTCTGTGTAGGTTTAATCTTGTTACTTTTTTACATTGTGGTCATAGTATTTTGTCTTCTACATTTTTTTGCTCCATCCTTCATGCTATTTTCACTTTTTTTGTCTGTTGCAAAATTTTTGTCTTGCTACATCTTTCATGCCATCTTTATACTGTACGTTGTTTCTTTTTCCACCCTTTATGTAATTATTGTTGTGTCCCTTATGTTGTTTTTGCTTATTACTGTATGTGTATTACATTGATCTTATGTTAAGTAAGATCATTATGGTCATTTTTTTTAATCTAGCCAAAGTGTCATGTATGACAAACATAAATTATAAATTAAACATAATGAAATAATAAAGTCACAAAGTTAGAAAATGTATCTTTTGCTTTGTCTCAACACACCTTTATGTTCTTGCAGGCTTGTTTCATATTTTATGTCATTTTCTGTCTTTCTGTTTCATTTTTACATTTTTGTCTTTTACATCATTTGCATTGTGTTATGTCTTAAACGTTTTATTTTGCTTTATTTCATCCTGTTGCATCTTTAACGTAATGCTTTACTTGTTTTGTCTTGTACAAACTTTTGACATTTGTCTTATTCAGAGGTGGGTAGTACATAAGTACATTTACTCCTTTACATGTACTTGAGTAGTTTTTTTTTCCAAAAAAATGTACTTCTAAGAGTAGCTGTTTCACAGAATACTTTTAATTCTTACTCAGTTACACTAGTGATGAATAAAATGGACTTCTGCTCAGTTACATTTGGCCACAGCTCAATGAGTGGGAGTCGTCACAGAGTAGTCACATGAATGAGTCGGAGAATGAGTGGATGCATCACAGACACGTAAAAATGTCCTTTTCACACAGGAACGTTTCAAACTGTAGGGGATGTTCTGGACCTTCGCTTCCTTCATAAAATCATGGAAATCTTTCAGTGTTACATCATAAACCGAGTTGTCAGTCAGTTTCCTCCTCCATCATGGTGCAGAGAAGTTTGCAGTGTTTACTTCTTATATCATGCCCCTTCTGCATTTAGAACAGTTGGTGAGTGACCAGTGATTGTCAATCACAGCTCTTTTCTAAAGACTAAGCATTGAAACACTGTGCACTGAGATGGTGATACAGATCACCACCAAAAGTTAGTCATCTGTTCCTTGAGCCATTTCACACCTTTCCTGAAAATTTTATCAAAATCCGTTCATAACTTTTTGGGTAATCTTGCTAACTGACTAACTGACTGACAGACAAACATCGGCAAAAACCTAACCCCGGCCTCTCCTTGGCAGAGGTAATTATCAAAATACTCATGGAAATACAAAAAACATTATGATGTAATAAAATTCACATTATGAAGTTACTCAGTACTTGAGTAGTGATTTTAAGAGGTACCGTTTTACTCTTGCTCAGGTACTTATGTTTAGGAGTACATGTATTTCTATTTGAGTCATGATAATGATCAAGTAACAATACTTTTACTTCAGTACTGTTTGTTTACTCAACACATCACTGGTTTAATTATATATTTTCACTTTCTAATGTGTGTCATGTGTACTGGTAGACATTCTATTAGCCCCTTTCCACTGCAAGTACTTGTATAGCTCTACATGCGTCAACTCTCTCTGACTGGTTGTCATGGCAACACAATGTAAACATACCGTACAGCGATGATACTTCAGCATAACAATGAGGCAACAATGATAGTGGACAAAATGACATTACAAATCCTTTAGCCTTTGTGAGTGTTTGAGAATATATCTGTATAGATATAAAATCTGTACTCTATTTATCAAGATTGAGTCTACAGTACTTGAAAACTTTTTTGACTTGCCACTGGCTTGGTTCTTGATCCTACAGTATGACAATGAAGCACATACGTATGTACTGACACGCACATGTCACATTTATGGTCTCGCCTTGGCTCGCTTGGACCCACAGAGAAGCCAAGAGTAACTGTGCAAAACTGAAACTGCAGTGGAAAAGGGTCATATGTGTTACTCGTCCTCTGATTTAGGCTGAGATCTGTTAGTAAGATATGCAACAACGGCAAATGAAAATAATTGATAATTCCCCTCAAATGCATAAAATCTAAAATAAAGTCTGTTTTGAAATGTAATAGGTAGCAAGTACAAACATTTGTGTTAAAATGCATGGACTTAAAAAGGAAAATTAGAAAAGTAATTACTTAAGTCAGGATACATCAAAGTGCAATGATGACTTAGTCAGTTCCTATTTCTGTTAGCTTTAAGAGAGAAAACAAGAGAAAAAAGAGCAGTTCAGATTTGAACCAGCAACCTGAGTGCCTCTGAAAAGAGAAACCACCTTCTATTTTCTCCATATACAGTATGAGTCTAAGTTAAAAGTGATGAATGTGTGCATTCAGATGCATGAGTGGAGGCAATTTCACAGTTTTCTCTTTAAATTCGCTTTTGATAGCACACGTAGCATTTAACAATTGATAGTACATGCACCTAGAAAGAGAAAATGTAAAATTTAAAAGGGGAGGAGATTCAGAGCATGTTGACACAAGGTAAATAAAACAACCAAGAAAGCCAAGGAGCACTTGAACGCAGACTGTGACTTCCTGAGGTCCAGACCTGTGTGTGTGTTGAGTGTAATGTTACAACTCTGTTTCCTGTCCATCTTGATTAGAGAGCAGCAGAACTCAAAATGAAGGGGAAAATGTCAGTCACTACCAGGTTCATTTGATAGTAAATATAACTGTTTCTGAAATATCTAACCAACTGTTACATTTTACATTTTTACTGGAGATTAGAACAAGCTGACTTAATCTCAGAGCCAGTCAGTCAGCAACTGCTAGTGATACTTTTTACACCGATGTTTGTCAGTCGGTGAAGTGTAAAAAAAAACAAACTTTAAAGCTGCATTTTTCTCATTTTAAATAGAAATTGGGAAGCTTTGCACTAAAAAGGTAGGGTATTCATTAAAATTGACTGGATTACAGAATAGCAGATAGGCCTCAGCAATAAATTAATAGTTATTGGTATGATGCATTTCTATAATGTGATAATTACATTTATTATTTTTTGTCTCAGAGTTTACTTTGTTCACATTCAGTTAAAACACTTTCAGAATATTTTACTAATTTATTTTACGGTATTTCATAATTAAAGGTCAAAGGTCAAGGTCACTAGCTCAAGAGAGGTTCAAATACATTTTCATCTATAGTGACTGTATAATTGGAGCTAGGAGCAAGAAATTTTAACACAAGTTAGAATAGCGTCTTGGACACCCCCTGAAGATTAAATGGCCTTGACCTTGCATTTAACCTGAGAGATCAGTAGAGGTCAAATATAGGTCACTAATTCACCAAGTTTGAAATTTACTTTATGGCTTATAATTAAATGCAAATGAGGGAAGGGGCGTTGGACTTGGTATGGGAACTGCATTTATTATTATATTTATCCTTAAATTCCAAAAATACAGTAGTAACTGAAAGTGAAACTAAAATGATGCAAGAACACCTTTCAGCTTTTCATTTTCAAAACAAAGTCATTATATTCAAGATTAAGATCTTTAATATCCATAATATGACACAATTTTATAAATATGTGTAATTTTGGTAAAGAAAATAGGCAGGCACTGCATGCATGTAACCATAAACTGAATTAATTGACAATTGACCATAATTTTCCTTAGCTTCTTTTGTCTTTTTTTGTTCTATCAAACTATATGTTCTCCTGTTGTAGGTAAATAAACATATCAATCATAGTTACTGACCTTAACAGTTGACACTATTACTTGTTGCTGATATTTTCTTTACAATGTTTGCATAAGTCAAAAAATTAACATTTATAAAGTTTTGAGGGCTGCAGGAGTGTGAAATGCGCACTTATTTAAAGGTGCAGTCGACTAGCTAATAGCCCATGGTTTATCGCGGTCCATGGTACAGGATTAGCTTACAACCTCATTGGTGCACAAGCTCATGCACTCAGTCGCAGAGCTGAAAACAGTCACAGCAGTAGCTACTATGGAGCTAGTGTCTGTAGCTTATGTAACCACAGGATGACTGAGGAGAGACAGCCTGCATTTGAGATTCCTTCAACATCTGGCACAGGTAAGAAAAGAACAGACATACTAGCTTGACAACTGTGAGGTGGTACAGTAAGTCGTGTTGACTGGCAGGTTGCCTATTTAATCGTTTATATTGGTCTGCCCCAACCGATCGGCTATCAGCTATTTTGTCAACATTGTAGACAACACCTATAAATGCTTGTCATGTTCTTACCATAATTAAGAGTTTAAAACTACAAATAAATGTTTTATGGGGTGTTTAATTTTAGTTGATTGAGAACTCAGACTGCACTTCCAAAATTAAAATAAAGAAAATGAATAAAGAACAATGTCAAAAAACAGGTACTATAAGTCTGTTTTTGACAGTAGAACCTCTTTTCTTCTTTCATGCAGGTTTTATTTTGTTTTTGGCCTGTTGCTTCTCTTCATAATTTTTAACCTTGTCACATCTTTTAAAAATTATTCAAAACCACAAAATTCCATCTGGTGAAGCGCCTAGAGATAATCAGTGATTATGATTGGCGCTACACAAATAGAATAGAATAGAATTGAATTGGTTTGTTAACCTTCTTCTCAAAAAAAACATTTAAGGATGAGGGAAATGATGTCACATTATTGTGATAATTATCAGTATTGACTGATATGGAAGTGTTTATTATGATCACATTTTAGATCCAATCATACAGCTTTAATGACAGTATTACTGTCAAAAGATCCCATGAAAAACCAAATTGTGTGTATCAACTCCCATCTTCCTGAAGCTCCACATCCATTAGTATCTGCTTCAACAAAAATAGGAATATACATACATATCTTCGACAGGAGTATTTTTTTCTATGACTTGTACTGGCAGGTATTATGGTACAACATCTGCAGGTAAGATCAAATCACCATTGTTTTTGGTGATTTTTTTGGTCATGAAAAATATAAGTATAATATAAGCAGATTTATTCCATAGCTGCATTCCAGCAGATCATATAAAACCATTTTGACAATGATGATTTTACCAGAGGAGAGAGAAAAGAGCTACAAAAACAGAGAGAAAATACCTTGAATGTTGAATAAAGGCTTGAAAGTGACTGGTCAGTACCTGTGGCGAGGAACAGGAGGGGTTATGTAGAGGTCCTGGTAAACCCATTACACACGACATCTCCTTCTCCATCTGAAAAACACAAGAAAATTGACATGAAAATAACCTTTCAACTGCAACAAGAAAAATCCTCAACACATACACATTGTTAGAGTTCTCCATAAGGTCACATCCATCTGTAGTTTGACATTTGTGATTAATTTATCTATAACAGTGAAGTGAATTTTTCTGTAGGCATGAATATTTTGGGCATCTTGACCACTTTGGCCACTATACCTGTATATATAAATCATGATGCATGCATGTCTGAATGTGAATGTATGTCTGTGAGAGTACAAACCCAGCCTGTCATACTTACGGGCATGTGCTGAGCAGATGCCCCTTGCATGGCGGGGTCGGGCAGGGTGCCAGGCAGGGAGGCTGGCAGTGGTTGTCTGTGTCTGTTCCGCATGTGGAGGAGGGAGGACAGCGGCCCGGGAACTGGCCTGTGGTCAGCCACAGAGAGAGAGAGAGAGAGAGAGAGAGAGAGAGAGAGGGATGGGTCATACCAGACAGACATCCACGGCTACAGTTTCACTAATCCGGGTTCAGAGAGAGTTGCGATTTGAAACATTTATAGCTGGGGTTTTATGGCAGATGGAGGTGAGACTGAGAGAGACAGACATGGTTAAAAATGTCACAGTGGGAACTGGTTATGAATGAATGAATGAATGGATGAATCAAAAGGAAATGTAACAGATTAACGATTAAGTGTGTAGAATTTAGAGGGCACTATTTCCAGGAAGAAATATAGATTACATTTACGTATGAGCGTATTGTCACATGATGATAGGAATCATTATGTTTTTGCCTACACAGGGAGGAGGTCCTCACTCCAACTCTGATTTGAGTTTTCACATTTTTGCAACCACTGTAGACCACTGTGGACTGTAGTAGTAAAACCATGTGGATAGAGTGACATTACTGATACATTTTTTTTGTATGCCACTGAAACCTACTCACTATGCCTAGAAAAATCTAGAAGACTTGCTTGCTGAGCTATAATGGGAAATATACAGATTACACATTACAAATGTCAAGTCAAACATACAAACTGAAACTAGCATAAAAGCACTCAGAGAGTGCAGACCTCCGCCAAGCAGCTCATGGTCTCCCATAATGTGATTTACACCCAGCATTTATTTTATCTACACTATTGATTCCCTGAGCATAAAAACATACCCATAGCATTTGGAATCACATTCATATCTTTATTAGTTCAATAGTTATTCACAAAAATCCATATTTCTATAATGGCAATTTTCATCTGGATCTAGTGCTATAACTACTGAAGACACATCAAACCAGTCTGCATCTACTGACTCTCAGCTACAGTTTAGTGTTAGTAGCTGTCTGTCCTGTACCTTTATTTGGTACCTTACAGTGGTAACCAAATTTACCTGGATCGCAATATCTGGAATGTTGCCAGGATCTAAATAAATCTACATTTTACAACCTGTTGTGAACTTGAATTTTTTTGCATTAAACGTGGGCATTTGTTGTGGTTACAGGCAAAAATCTGGGCCTATCTTGCAATGATTTAAAAAAAAAAAATCCTACAAAAATTTCTGGATCACTCCCAAAATCTAATTTGTTAGTTCTTATGCCATATGATATCCTATCAAAATCTTTGTACTATAATAACCACCATACACGGTACTGGCATGAAATCCAGCAATGTAGAATTTTGACTTTGAGATTTCTGAAACCTTCTCAAAGTAATAAAAATAGAACTGACTGGTGGTTTTGAAAGCATGAAGAAAAACTAACAATTATCTGAGTCTCCCCACAGACTTTATTGTGGACAATTATTATTGGAACCACTTTTTTCAACATAAAGACTCCATAAAAAGACTCATTGTTTATCAATGCTATAAGTACTTCAAACTATTGTACTGGTGTAGCGAACTTAAAATCATGAGTAATCAAGTTGAACTATATCCACACAAAAATATATATTGCATCTAAGTAAAAGGCAGCAAACAACAGTATTTAGGTGATGCAATGAAGATTGGATAATATTAAGGGTTGAAAAAAGTGAAAGAAAATAGAGATATGGAAAAAAGTGACAGCTTGAGAGGGAGGAGAGAGGCTCAGGGATCACAGCAGGAGATACAGAGACCCATGGGTGCCATGTGCTGACCTAAACGCTCTGGCCCGTGTCCAGTCGGACAGCGTGGGCCTCCGTAACCACGCTGAAGTCATCGCTAATGATGTCAGCACTGAATCTGGGGTATGCGGCCCCGTTTAACGTACAACAAAGCACAGACAAACCAAAACAGCATCTCCTAACGTAACCACAACAGTTCTACCGGGCCGAACGCCAGACAGTCAGAGACCCGGTCGCTATGGTAACTGGTGGTAAACATGGGGGGAAACAGTCAGACACCCGATCCGTGGTTCATTTAGCAACACTTAACTGGTTTCACTGACTAACATGCTGTCTGGATTCAGCTGGCACTGATTTACTCGGCTGTAATGGACTGCCAACTCTCCACACTGTCCTGTCGTGTCCCGTCTGGTCCTGGACAGATGTTTGGAGATTTTTATGTCACCGATTTACTTCTAGTACCTTGACTCATCTCATCAACTTGAACAACATGACAGTTGCTTTGTTATCTACAGTAAATGTTGTGAGCAGGAATTAGATTGTAGGTTTGTTGGTGAGAGGGGGACGATGGTGAGCCAGAGTGTGAAGATAAGAAACAAGATATAAACTGTTTCACAAAAGCTGTAATGAAGAAGCTTGTTTTAGCCTGTTTGGTGATGACTCGACCATGAAAAATGAATTTAAATGAATAAGCGGCAGCTGCCTTTCCCAAACTCGGAATGGTCTGTGTAACCATGTTTATTGGATCATCAATATGATTATTATTTTGAGCATTTATGTTCGTCTTACTGATTATTTTGTTCAATTTCTTGATTATGAAGTTCAGGTTTGTTCATTTTCTGTATATTTTTTCACTATAGCCTTGATTATGTTATTCATTCTTGATAATTTTCTTTTCTTTTTTGTTCATGTCCTTGATTACACTGTTCATGTTTGTTAATTGTTTGTGATCATTTTGTTCATTCAGGTTAATTTCTTTGACTATTTTGTTCATTTTCTTGACCCCTGTTAATTCTGTTTCTTGTTCTTGTTAATTTTTCCTTGATTATTTTATTCATTTTCTTAACTCTTGTATAGTTTCATAATTATTTTGTTCATTTAATGTGAAAAACAAAAGGACAATTTCAAATTCAATTCAATTTCTATCATTTGAGAGAGAGAGAGACCTAAAAATGCAACTATAACAAGTTTGCTTTTATAGTTTGCTTTGAATGTTTGAAAATGTTGCAAATTGTTTAATAAATGCTGAAATGTTGCTTTAGTTACCATGAGCCAAGTGGTATGGAATTGAATTATGGCAAGGTCTAACCTGACGAAATGTTTGCCAAACAGCATGCCATGTGTGTGTGTTCAGTACAGTACAGTATGTTCAGACAGCATTTGTACATATATATTCCGTTATTTAGATGACTCAGTGTCTGCTGAGTTCCAATAAAGCCAGAGTTAAAACATCAGGAAGATGGAGAGCAGCTGCTGGGAGCCGGACAGATGAAAGACAGGAACTCCTCTAATCTGTCTGCTGAACTGCGTGATAACCAGGGAGCCATAGAAGCTGCAGAGGCGCTGAGAGACTTCAGTCTGGTTCTGAGTCTTAACACACTTAACAGAGATGATAGTTGGGTGACAGGGTGGGTAGTGTCAGTGGGTTTGAGTGGGTGTCAGCCAGCCGTTCTCCATCCCTCTTGTTTTTGCTTTGTTCTCTGTCAATTAATGTTTGACTCTCGCTCCTTGTTTTTCCCTCCGTTTTCTCAGTTCATTAGTGCAGTGATAAATTATGCAGGGGGAAATGCCAGTCTGTGCCACACAGAACAAGTTATAATATCTCCAAAACAGGATGGGCGAGACAAGGGAAAGAAAAGGAAAAGAGACTACGGAAAGGCAACATTCAAAAGAAATATTGTATGTGTTCTGCATGTGATGTAGAGAGCAAATGTTTGGCATGGATGACTGGGTAAAGTGAGACCAGTAAGTGTGTGTTTGAACGGTATAAGGTGTGCGTATGTGTGCAGTCTTCACATACTCACCCTGAGTGTGTAAGAGTGGAAGGAGCCTGGGTGATGACTGATCCGGACTGGGAGGAGGACAGAGCCTGCTGCGTGGCCAGGCTGCAGCTAGGGGCCATCATGGGGCCGTGGGTGAGGGGATGGGTCTGGGGATGGTGCAGTGGAGGCTGGGGATGTGGGTGCTGGAGCTGAAGCTGGGGTTTGAGCTGCTGCTCGTTCATACAGGAAGGCCCATTATGAGAAAGTGTCTGTGGGGAGAGGCACGAGTGTTGAAACAGCCAGGGTCATTTTGAACAGGTACAGTGCCCTCCAAAAGTATTGGAACAGCGAGGCCAATTCTTTTATTTTTGCTGTACCCTGAAAACATTAAGGTTTGACATCAAATTAGGAATATGAGACTAAAGATCAGTATTTCAGCTTCTATTTCCATGTACTTACAGCAAAATAAGTTAAAGAACATAACAGATAGCATCATTTGTAATGAAAACACACAGCATTTTAGGTGTGCAACAGTATAGGAACAAAATATGTTAAAGTGAATAATACTTAATATTTAGTTGCAAATCCTTTACTTGCAATAACTGCATG
>JAQQAE010021743.1:0-10397 GCA_029823295.1 Pseudamia nigra | reverse complement strand
GTCAATCAAACCCCAGCACGGCAGTGATTTGTTGGATTATTTGCTGTAATATCTTAATAACAGAGCAAAAAGTTAAAAATGGGCCACCATGTTACTTACTGTACAGGGTCCAAATAAACATTTGAGACCATGATGACCCATGAAAAAATTTATTTGCTTAGTATTTTCAGACAGAAGTCCAATGTATCGCTATGGGAAAAAAGCTTTTTGGAGCCAGACAATCGGTTCCCCAGTGGCCAAGTGGTGGCACTACAACTTAAAGTTACAGACGTGGATAAAATTGTTGGAAATCGTTTGATTGCGTGATTGCCTCAAAAGATTGTGCAACAAAATATTAAATAAATGGTACCATCATTATTGTCAAGGCCTGTTTTGTGAGTTTGTTTTTTAAAGTAATTCTGTTCAACTTCAATTCAAAAGCAACGTCTGATTTTCATTGGAAAATTTTCATAAAATTTTTATTTATTATTACTTTTGTCAGATTAAAGTTATTTCTGTGACTATTGTGGGTTTTTCTGTCATTAACAGAGGGTACCAACAATTTTATCCACGTCTGTACTTCCGCATTGGCCTCACTGAACAGCCCCGGTCATTGTCCCTTGTTTTATACACAAATTTACTTTGCAGGTGGAGGATGATTGGCCTACAAGATGACCAAAGACGTAGCATCTCTGGTCAAAAATGTCTGACAGGAGACGAGATTTCTTTGCCTCCTGTTGACTCTGTTTTCAGACTTTAGAAAATATTCTCTGGAACACTTGCCCAATCTGTTCTTTTCAAACAACGAATGACAGACAGCTGTAATGACCAATCATTGTCAATACGCTGTCAAATATGTCCCTACTGTGCACTGTTTCCCAAACTTTTTCTCTGTGGGTCCATTGAAACCCAGAAATGAAAATTTGGGGTAGATGCAAATTTGATGCAAAATTGAGGAACAGATTAAAAAGACACAAAAAGACAAATAAAAGACTTAAATTACGCAAAAAAGACAAAAATAAAGGACATTTAATTACATTTTTGATTTTTTTTTTTGATGTAACATGAGTCTAATCTGAGTTATTATAATTCAATTATAATTTCACTGGATAAACATGACTGGATTTAAGTAAACCAACAAGACACTGAAACACAATATAATTGCCATTTTCTAGGCTTGTACATGCAGAAATAAGCCTTTCACAAATCATAAAACTGTTTGATTTGTTAATATAAACTTGACATAGTAGTGTATAATTCCATGTAGGCAGAGAACAACAGGTACTCATTTCCCCTCTCGGCGGCTAAGCAAAAAGAAGAGGGATTTTTATTTCATAAAAATGTATTTGTACACACAAATAAAATATCCCAAGATCCACCTGTGGATCCCTAAACAGTGTGGGAATGGATGCTCTCACTTGTCAAAGAATAAACATGGCAGCTCTCCCAAAAGTGATATTTTTGGCTTCACTTCTCCATAGTGACGATAAACAGTGTTACATCAACATCTTTATATTCCACTGATGCTTATGGAGACCTGCAGGAGGCAGTATGTATTTTCAGCGCTGTAATTTTTTCCCCTACTTTCTAACTACTGCAGCTCAAGTTGATGACCATCAAGTTGATGATGCAACAAAGCAGAGTTAGACAAGTTGTTGTCCATTGTTGTCCAAGACATGCTAAAACATAGACCTACCAAATGCAGCATTCATTTCCATATGTTGTTTTCTGCTGAAGTCTTCTACTTATTCAGTCAATAGTTCTGCATTTAAATAATGATGCAAATACTCTTGAGTCTCTATCTATTGCTTACATTGAGAAGTTAGAGGGTGCGAATAAGGTTGTAATAAGATTTGTTCACTGCCAGTGGGTCTTCACAATCAGAGAGAGGCTTGTTGATGGATTCTCTTTTCTTTTTACTGGCCAGAGCTACACTGACCATTTCAAAATATACCACTCCGTTGTCCACCATCGAGGAGCTGGGCAAGGCCATCGACTCACAAGCCTGCAGCAAAGCGCCAGGTAGTGATGGCATCCCGTCGGAAGTCATCACAGCAGGAAAGGACAGCTCTCTCTTCTAAAATCTCCATGAACTCCTGTGCTGGGATGAAAGGACAGTGCCCCAGGACATGTGCGATGCCATGATCATCATGCTGTACAAGAACAAGGGAACTGTAGCGATTGCAACAACTATCGTGGAATATCCCTTCTCAGTTGTGTGAATAAAGCCTTCGCTGGTGTTATCCTCAACAGGTTGCAGCTACTGGCTGAATGCGTCTACCCAGAGGCACAGTGCAGTTTCAGAGCTGCAAGGTCAATGATCGGCATGGGCTTCTCCCTCAGGCAGTTGGAGGAGAAGTGCTGTGAGCAGAGATGTTCCCTGCTCATCACCTTTATCGACCCGACCAAGGCGTTCAACTTGGTCAGCCGAACAGGCAGGCCTCTCCATTCTTCTACACAGGATTGGACCCCCCCCTTCACCCAAGCTTCTGAAGCTGATCACATCTTTCCATGATGACATGAATGGTACTGTTCAACAAGATGGATCATGTTTGGACCCCTTCCCAATAAGATGTGAGGGTAGGCGGCATTAATCCTGGAAATAGCATCCTCAGACTGTGTCAGCTGGTGGCCCACCATGAAGACTGGCATCAGTGGAGGAGAGACACCAGACGGGAAGAACAGCGGCTCAGGAGACAGAAGAGGCTACATTTGGCACCCGACAGCACCCAGGCCAGCATGTTTGCCTGCAGCAACTGTAGCAGACCCTGCCTCTTGAGGATTGTACTGTACAGTCACAGCAGACATTGCAACTCTATCAAAGACCAATTCCACGGCACAACTACCACAGTGATGGATGCCAATACACCCTTGGAGTGCTAGCTACAGCTACAGTACATGTGAAAGAGAAGAAGCTATTAGTTTTGTTTCTTTCAACCCATCTCCTACCACCAGCTGGAGGGTGTGTACAAAATACAGCAAGCGCTGTTTTTTTTTGCCATAGCAGCATCTACTGTGTGCTGATCTTCCATAGTTAGGTCATGCCAGAGCTCTGGGTCATCAAGGTGATCATCATCATATACTTCATCTTCTTGTTCAGTGGGGAAGCATACAGTGAAGGCTTTCCGCATGTTGGCAGCACTGTCACTAATAATATAGTCCAATTTATTTTTGATGTTATACTCATCACATATGGCCTCAAACTGCTCACAGATTCTTGAACCTTTGAAGAGATTGGACTTCAGCTGTATGCTCTCTGCATCTTTCTCCATAAAGTGCACAGTGACATCGAGGAACCCCTTCATCTTTCAGTCACACCAAACGTCCACAGTGACTGACCCATGATCTGCGTTGTTCAACTCACTTTTCAGTCTTGACCAACTCTCTTCAGCAAGGTTCTCTGCTTCTGATGTCAATGTTCTGCGACACACTGGGACGTACTTACTATCAACTACTGTCAGAAAGTGCCTAAATTTTGTTTACCACAATAGACAGGGGCAAGTTGCAGTCAATAATGAAGTCAGGCAGTATTGCATTGGTGATAAGTTTCTGCTGAGGATGAGACCGGCTGTACTGGCCAACACAGGACCCCATGAACTGTGAGATTAAAGGCTATTGTGGCTCATTTGTGACACTTTTGTTCTTCTGGTATTCTTCAAATCTGTAAGAATATTAAATATATGTCAGAAAACATCTTATAGCCCTACATGCCTACATGGATTGCAAATGGCACTAGCAAAGAACACCTAGCTAGCTAGTTAAATCACTGAAGGTGGAAACTACAATGCTGAAGTTTGCTTCTATTTCAGACAAGAAAAAAATATATATTCGGAAGCTGATTATCCATTTTCACACCATTTAGACTGATGAAAGTCTAAGACTCTGGCTCTGTGTATTGTTCAAACAGTTGCAGATTATGTAAACATTTAGCTGATTAAAACAGAAGAAAACATTTCTCCATCCAGTCTACGTACATTAGACCAAGTCTAGATCAAAAACCACTATACTTTACACTTGTCAAATCTGGACTAGATTACAAAGAAGACTAAAGACTCAAACCGTTTCAGATTTGCAAAAGCAATATTTTCCTCCATTTAGACCGCATTTGACAGATTAGAATTTACTCTTCAAAAGATATTGTTTAAAAAGGTAAAATGAACGTTTCCATCTTTGTTTTTAAATGAGGAAGAACTCTACACGACCATATGTTTCAGCATGAAATGGAATGATGTGGAATTATACGGAGAATTTATAAGTCCAAGATCAGTGAAATCAAATTACCCTATTTTTCAGATTTCAAAAATAGAATAAAATTTAGAATAAAACACATCTAATGCTGCTCTAATGCTTAATAAGTTGCTGGATTTGATAAGTCTAAGTATTAAACATTTTTGATTTGGAACTGGTCTAAGTGTGGTGCGGATCATGAAATATCAGTGAAATCACTCTTCATACTGTTTTCATAAGCAAAACAAAGACTTAACATATCTCAATCTGTGCTTAAACAGTGTGAAAAATTTTTGCTACTTGCACAAACACTTCTTTATAAGTGTAATTATAATTATATATTATTATTCCCTCTATCCAGGGGGTAATAATTATATTTGTTTGTCTGTTATCAGCATTATGAGTGTAACAGGGGTTGTTGGATGTAAACACTGTTGTTAACTGGTAACTTCACTTCTGTTCAGTACAGCATATATGGTCTGGGTCTTTTTGTCAGACATTATGTACATTAGAGCATTCATATTCCTTTAAGTTATATTTAGCTTGGGGAAAATACTGTAGGAGAGTAGAGTTTTACATCACCACGGTTCAATCTGAGCCACGGTCAGATTGAAGTTAACAGTTAAATCCAAACATTACACACAGCGTAATTAGCAGGATTAATGTCATAGACATATAAGATTAATATCTGTCAAACGATTAAATGTTTTAATTTAATTAACCACAGGGTCACTGTGGATTAATTTCAATTAATCACGATTAATACTCAATCATTATTAATCTAAATTAATCACAGGGTGACTGGATAAATTTCTATTAATCATAATTAATACCCATTCATTGTTTTTCTTTTTGTGGGAGTAAAAACCCTGATGACAGAACGTGATACAGTGGTACCTCGTTGTACGAAATTAATTCATTCCAGCGTACTGTAAATATTTTTTTACACTGGGGTGGGTTTTCCCCATAGGAATACATGTAAATATAATATTAATCCATTTCGGGACCCACGAAAACACCCATATAAAGTATGTATTACACACCCGTACTTGCACATTTATTCATTATTATTATATGAAAAGGAAGTTATGTGAATCATATGAAAAGGAATGCATGAAATTAATTCTAAAAATGATTCATAAAGTCAGAGGAGGAGATGGAGATGCATGTGAAGCTTGATGGTGGTGGCAGCAGAGGAGGAGGAGCAGGAGGGAGGCAGAGATGAACTATGTACAGTACTAAACGTAAACAGCAAACTTAATCTAAGAAAGAACTTACCACTGTTTTTGTTACTTTTTCTATTTTATGTTTTATTATGTTTTCTGTTTTATCTTTTTTGTTTTCTGATTTTTACTCGCTTGTTTTGGCCTGTTTGGTCCCACTTCCAGCATCACCACTTTCAGTAGGCAGTGATCTTTTGCTGAAATAGCAAATCCAAAGAGGTTTGCCTTTGCCTACTCCTTAAAATGTTACGAAAATGGGTGAGACAGATGTCATTCACAACCAGTGTACACTTTCTCAGGGTGTCTTTTTTTCTATGAGCCACCGGAGCGCTTCGTAGTAGAACAGCATCTCCTTAATCTCTGCTGTTGTCGTCACCTCCTCATCATCACCCCCACCTCCCTCTCCTCTGCTGAGATGCTGCTGAAACTCCTGTTGTTGCAGTATCTGTAACCACTGGAGTTCTTCAGTTGTGAGCTCCTCACCATGCTCCTCAACGATTCATCAATATCAGCCTCATCCACGTCCAGGCGCATAGACTTGGCCGTTGACACTATCTCCTGAACTACGGGCTCGGGCTCGTGTTCGGATCCGTCAAACTCATGCTCGGCGACACAGTCTGGCCACAGTTTACTCCAAGCGGCGATGAAGGTCCTCTGAGTAACACCCTGCCATGCCGAATTGATGATTTTGAGGGCCACGACGATGTTGAAATGATCCTTCCAAAACTGATAAAGGGTAAGCTCGGTTTTCTCAGTGACCTCAAAACATCGCCTGAAGAAATGCTTTGTGTAGAGCTTCTTGAAATTGGAGATCACTTGCTGGTTCATAGGCTGCAGGATGGGGGTGATGTTCAGTGGAAGGTAGAGGACCTTGATGAATTTATACTCCTCCAGAATGTCGTCCTCCAGACCGGGGGGATGGGCAGGTGCATTGTCAAGGATGAGCAGGCATTTCGGGGGTAAATTGTTCTCCAACATGTATTTTTTTATGCTAGGTCCTACAGTATCTCCAGGTTCACTTAGTGGACAAAGAACTGCCGGGTCACCCACGATTTTGCACTGGCTTTGTATTCAAACTTCCCATCCAGAGGAACAATATGCTGTTTGCAGTTGGTTCTGCCGCCAGATAGTTGCATTTTTGAGTTGTTTACAAGTAATCAGTGGTTAATCTGTGATTCAAAATTTTTAATCGTTTTAATCAAAATTTTAATCTAATTAATTATGCAAATGAATTAATCTGGATTAACACGTTAATTTTGACAGCCCTAGTTAATATTGATACTAGATACTTTTTAATAAAACACTTTTGATTGTTTTGTGCTTGGGGAAGGTACCAAGTGTTTTCAAGTAAAAAGGCTCAAGTTCAAGTGAAGTCACGACTCTTTGCTGTTAAAGTCCAAGTCAAGTTACAAGCCTTTTGTGATTTTTCCAAGTCGAGTCTGAAGTCATCTCATTTGTGACTTGAGTCCAAGTCATGTGACTTGATTCCACACCTCTGGTGCATGAGCAGCCATACTGTGCCGAAGCCAAACCCTTCTTAATTGTGCCAGAGTCAGGGAAGCATGTATTTCAGCACAACATGCAGCACCATCCAGACTTTAGGTGTCAGAGCAGATATTCAAATATGAGTGTGCCCATAGTTAGCACTGTGGGAGCAAAAAGGCTGGTCTAAAACAAAATTTAAGAATTAACTATATTTTTTATTATATATTTCATTACTTTACTTCATCAGCCTGAACTGGCTGATGAAACTGTGGTTTTGCACTGTCAAATCATAACAGTGACATAACGGCTTCAGTTCCTCATGCCGGACAATGAAAGAGGTTTCTTAAGCTCTGTCTTAAGACAGAGAAGTTCTAAGAACACAGATCTAACAACTGTCCACCTCACAGTCAGTTCTATGAACTATCCTCCACCGGGGGAACTATTTTGTTTTGCATTCACACAGGCAGTCAGGCACCACGGTAGGGTCCGTTCAGCCTGGTAGCGTCACGGTGGTGTAATGACCCAATTGAGTGGTTACTGGACCCTGTAACAGTCAGTCTACTAGACACTGAAACAGCTTGCTTGCAACAGACTGAAAACGTTTAAACACATGGCACAATGTGAAAATGTTTAAACACATGACTTGCAACAAACAAATGGACTAAAGGGTCCCGTCGAAAACACACTTTTCAGGAAGAGCTGACAGTGCCTTTGTGCAACCAATCCCAAATGACGACTCCTCTATCAAACATACCCATCACTGTAGAAACACACCACAGCTTTGGAGAAAATCATCTGACAGGAGATATTGTAAGAAAATTGTAACAATGTGACAGTGGGGGAAACCTGACCAGGATCGTGCCATTGGAATGATGAAGGAAGCGATGGACCACCAGACAAGTTTCCAGAGCAGTAAATGTCCATCACGCTACAATAATGTGCTTTCACCAGTGTTATTTGTCCAGAGGAACAACAGCAGACCAACCTGTTACAAATCAGAAACAGGTTGCAACCGTTACATTAGCCAGAGACTATTGGCCAGTACATGTAAAGACGTAAATGCCAGACATTATTGAGTTACTTCAACAATCCATGGTGTTTACTTTTTATGACATGTTTTAGTCCTTTTAGTGTGTTTTGGAACTCATTAAGTTAGCATATTCATTGAAAGGTAATGAGAAAACATACGAGTGGTCATTTGTATACAGCACAAACTACGCCAGTGATTTTACAAAAGAATGTAGTGGTGCATTACTAAATCCCTTGAGTGTACATATTTTGGAGTCACCTCAGGCTCACATTAACTTGTTAAAAGTGGTTTACTATGTCCCCTTTAATATACTTTGATTTGCACAACACAGAAAATGCATAAATTGTTCAGTGTGACTTTTGCAGTAGCTGGTGTGTTGAGTCATTTAAAACACATGAAATGCAGAGAAATTTGCAGATTTTTATAAACACTAGCATTTAACATTAAAATTGTTATTTCATATTATTTAATTTATGCAAAGCAGTGTGTGTGTGAGAGAGTGTGCATGTGTGTGAGTATAGCACCTCTTTCCAGACGTCGCAGTTTGATCAGTTCATTTAAACAAAGCGAAGCATTAGATTAATGTCACATGATAAAGACTATTAAGTGTTGTGCTCAGTGAAGGGTTAGATTCTGTTACATATTAGTTAACCACAGCTTTAATTAAGTTGAACTGTTACACTCTGATAGAAAGCATTCAGTCTTTGCATTTAACTTAGGGATTTAATTAAGTGCCTTCATGTGCGGCAGACCACTCATATTTATTTTTTCTTCCTTCACCGTGTTTTTCCCGTTCTCCGTGCGGTAGTTCATCCACAGCCACCTACCAAACCCACTCATTTCTCCAGTAGAAGGTACATAATGGATCTGAGTCATAGAGGATCCAGGGGCCACATTAACCTCACAGCATCAAAGAGATTATTGCTACATTATCTATTTTTGCTGTATTTTGCCAAATAACTGCCAACTTTTTAAAACTATTTGCAAGTGTGTGTCATGTTCTGAGCAGCAGAGGTGACCTGCCAATTGTCTTAGCGGTATGATTCATCATACCGCTAAGTCATCATTATAAACCTCCATGTCATCATTATGAACAATCTTTCAAATAGGACTGTGATTTGTATTCCAAAAGTATTCTGGACAATATTGTCATTTGCAAATGTGATTTCAATTTGAGTAGTCTTGCTTGGTTATCACGGAAAATGCAAATCCAACTCATTCTGAAATTTGTATTTTTTCAGGTAAAACATAATTAAACTAACAAAAAATTACTTTCATTATGCATGTTTCTCTGTTGAATGCCACTGAATCCAATTTGTCCGCATACAATGATGTGTTTGTCTGTGGATCTTTAACCCTTGAACAACCAGGATTCACTATAAACTTAAAAGAATTGAGTTGACACACTGCGTGTTTCAGTTCACATACAAACATATGCTGATGTCTAAAAGCGTAAAGGGCCCTATTTTGTAAGTCACTAGTCTAAAGTCTGTGATCATTGAGGTTCCATACACGCTCATCCTTGTTTGTGAATTAAGAACAAAAATCCAGCAACAACTCAGAGAAGTATACAGTATACTGTATACATTTTTTACTTATGTAACTGTGGTGGTTGAATATTTTGTCGTTTATGCAAAGGATCCACATTCCTCAGTTGTCCTGGCACTCCCAACTAAATGCATATTCACACAACAGCCATTTGGGCACACCGAGGCGAAACACCGAAGCAAAAATATGCTCTGGGCCTCTGAGATACCAGTCACTTCACTGTTTTTGTGCAGAAGATAGCAACTCACCAGCGAGCTGTCTAACTTTCATACCAACACGCCCTCAGGTGCACAAAGTGTGTTTCACTCTCACCGACATGGGTGAATGGCAGAAAGGCAAATGGCATTTTCACTGACGACAAAATAGGCCAGTGGCTGTTTATTCCAAAAAGTTCAAGAAAAAGAGTAATTTCCCTAAAGTCTTGAGGATCATCAAGATGTTTTCTGGCAAAACTGAAGATGAGCCTTTATGTTCTTTTTGGTCAGCAGTGGTTTTCACCTTGGAACTCCGTTGTGGGGTCTTTTGTGATGTCTTGGGTTCATTATGGTAGGCTGGCCGCTCCTGGGAAGGTTTCCCACTGTTCCATGTTTTCACCATTTGTGGATAATGACTCACTGTGGTTGACTGGAGTCCTGAGGCTGTAGAAATGGCTTTATAATCTTTTCCAGACTGATAGATCTCAATTACTTTGTTACTCATTTGTTCCTGAATTTCTTAGAACGATCTCTAGCTTTTTCACACTGTGCCATGTAGGTTTGGATTTGTTTTCCCATTGAAAATAAAAACCTTCATCTAAACACTGTTTTGTGTTTTCGTGTGTTTTCTTAACGTTATTATTTAAATTTATTAGATGATCTGGAACATTAAGTAACAAATCAGGAAGGGCAAGTGCTTGCCCTTCCTGA
>JAQQAE010021742.1:0-10397 GCA_029823295.1 Pseudamia nigra | reverse complement strand
CACAAAATTTCGTTATGTGTGAACATAATGACAATAAAGACTCTTGAATCTTGAATCTTGAATCTTGAATCTTGAAATACACCAAAATTGTTCATTCACTCCTCATTATCTCAGCTTTGGTGATAGATTAAAGTCACTGGCCCTGTTTGTTACTGCATAACAGATGAAGAAAATATATTTGAATCTTCCAAATCTTCTGCTAAATATCCCTGATAACCCTAACCCTAACCCTGATTTTTTTTTAGAAAGATCCATCAATTAAGTTACTGAAAATATAACTAATATATTAAATAAAGTAATAAAAAATGTTCCTGGATCCACTCTTTTAACTAGACCTATGGCCCAAGCTCTACCCTTCCACCACATTTTGTGGAAATAGATTTTGCATGATCATGCTGACAGACAAAATGCTACTTTATAAACATAACTTCTACGGTGAAGGTAAAAATGAAGGGATCAAAACATTCCACAAAATGAATAAAACTGAACAAAATGATCTACAAAATTAACAAAGTTTGGCCCAAATAGTGAACAAAATATAACAAAATTTAACAAGTATGGAACAAAAAAACAACTACATGAGTATAATTGAATAAAAAAGGGTCCAAATATCCCTAAAATGACAAAAATGAACAGAATAATCCATAAAATGGACAAAATAACCAAGAAAGGGAACAAAATAATAAACTGTAAGAAGCTGAGCTATCATGACGATACTGCACATCAATAAATCTAAACACAGAGGTATGACAAAATCAGTTATATATACAGTACATAATATATAGACTTTTTACCACATACTTAACAACACACTCACACTGAGTCCATGACCACATTTGGGATGTGACCTACCAGTTGAGAACCACAGATTTAAAGAGTATTGAATCAACAATAAAACCAAATTAACACAAAATAATTATATTAGTGCTTAATTTCCTGTCCCTGTCCAACAAAAGTGCTCTTCCTGAATCCTGACAGTGTGGCCTGGGCTTCATGGGAGGCCCAGAGAAGAGTGGATAGGGACAGCTCAGTGGGCCACTGTAACAGCACTCATATCTGTCTCTGGGGGTAGATTAAGCTTAATTAACTAAACCATCCAGCACGCTTGGATGAATGGATACAAGTCAAGGGCACAGCAGTCACGGGTGTGCTCACACATTCCCTGGCAGTCAAAGGAGCTGCTTTTCTGCATGATTTTACAAGTCTGTGTATAATAGCAACAAAAATTGGATACTGCTATAAAAATGCTGTAATGAGCAGCCTTTATTTAGTTTCGAATGTGGCTTTATTATAAACACTCGAGTGACCTACACAGACGTTCAGGATTTTAAGTTGATACCGAGAAGTGCACATATGCACAGTTTGGTGAGCAGATACCCACTGGTCCTACACAGTCTTCTGCATATTACAGCAATTTCAGACTACCGGTATATATAACAGGATTTTTGTCTCATCAACAGTGTCCAAGGCTGAGATGGCGTGAACAGGTCTCGTAGATTTCTTTTTCTTATCTGGGAATTACTGCTGAATTATTTGGTCAAAAAAATTCCTGCGATGGAAATTGTCATGTCAGTCAACATTGATAATTATCATGACAAATGTCAAACCAGTGTTTTAGGTTTAAAAGTGTACTTTGGATTCCAGGTGAAAAAATTGAAGAAGGCAGATGGTTACTTCTACTTTTCAAAAGTCCAAACAAAAACAATGTACTGTAAATATGTAAAATGTAAAAACAGTGACAAACATCCAAAAAGATGTGAAAGACACAAAAAAGAAAACATAACAGATGAAAAATGATGAAAAAGCAAAAGAAGCAAAAAGATGAAAATGATGTAAAAGGATAAAAATGATGTAAAACAACATAAAACAATGCAAAACAACATGAACAACAAATATGACATCAAATGATGCAGCCAAGTATATGATTGCAATGAAGAAGAAAAATGGCAAAATTATACAAAAGACAAAACATGGTAGAAACAACATGAAAGATGCAAAATTATGAAAATGCAAAAGAAGCAAAAAGATGAAAATTACATGAAATGATTTTTTAAAACTACATAATAATATGACGTGAAACAATGTAACATGGCATAAAATGATGGAAACAATGTACATGATGCAGACAGTGTACATTGACGATGAAGGCAAAAATGGCATAAAAAACAAAACATCTACATCAGTCCTTTTAGCTATGTAAAGAACACAAATTATGAAAATGACAATTTTATCAAATGACAACAAACACCAAATACATGCAAGGAGATGTGAAACACAAAAATACGATAAAAACAGCATAAAAGATGCAAAAAGACAAAGACATAAAAGCAAAAAAAAAGGAAAAAAACAAGTAAAATAAGAAAAAAATGTAAAATGGCATAAACAAATACAAAATAACATAAACAATAAAACATTTTAAATGGTGCCACAAGACAAATACATCATAAAAGACACAAAGCACAACAACCACAGAAAAGGTTACAAAAGAGGAAAACAACAATTTTTGTCAGAATAACCAACAATATGTACTAAACAACACAAAATAGACACAAAAAAGTCAAAAATAAAAGACAAAAAATAGAAAAATAACAAGAATTATCCAAAAAGACAAAATGAGCAAGAACTTCCTCTTTGATTTTGACTTAAAACAAATATATTTGGAGTTTAATGGATTAAATGGAAATAAATCAAAATAACACTATTTGTATCTTTTACACTTTGATGGCCTTGTATTATTTTAAACTTAATGGACACATCTGAGTTCTTGTCATCATACAACCAAAATGACCATTACCACTAAATATAATGTCGCTGGCCATTTTATTAGGTACACCTTGCTATTCTGGTTTGGACCTCCTAGCAATTATGAGATGGTACACTGTGGTCATAAAGGGATGGACATGGTCAGCAGTAATATTCATATAGGCTGTGGCTTTGAAACAATGCACAGTTAGGATTAAAAGTCCCAAAATGTGACACCACTGAAGAATTGACACAAGGTACGATGTATCAATGCTTTTATGTTGCTCGAGTCAATGATTAGTATAACATCCAAATGTCACAGTGGAAATGGAAACTCACTAGACAAAACAACATAAAAAAGTAGCCAGTGACTGCATAGCAATAACTGTTCAGCTTTGTCTACAATGAGTCTAACTGCACTTTCAAATATATTTTAATAGGCATCAAAACAATGCAGGAAGTGTAATGTCAGAATTAATAATGTATCTTCACAGATAGAAAAAAATCTAACTCACACAGCTGGAAGACAATCTACAGCATCTCATTCCTTATCTTCAAGTCAGTACAATCTCTTTCCCCGGATCATTTTCTTAGCAAATGATGTTGTTGTTCGATCCTGTTTTTAGCCAAAAGCTAAACAGCTGTTGTTGTTTTCTTATGGAGTTTGTGCTACTAGCCTCCCTGGCCTTCATACTCACTCCCTGCTCTTCTTATTTCTCCAGGGCACCTCTGCCTCCTTTTTTCCATCGATTCCAGTTATCTATAATGATAATTACTCCAACCATATGTGAATTTAATTGATGACTTGCAAATGTGTAAATGTGTGTATTTGACTGCTAATAAAGGCTTATTGCCAGTTAATCTGGACTGTCAGGGAAATGCGTGCAAATCGATTAAGTGTGTCAGTCTTATCATTACAAACAACTGTTTTAGTGAACAAATACAGATGACTTAATCCTTGTATGACACATGCTGGCATGTACGACATTTTACTAATGCACCTCGTCCTGATCACATTTGTCATGGGAATAAAATGTTTCAAAAGCAGATTAAATCCATTGTTTAACATACAGCACATCCCTCTCACATATACTAGTACTGGGTTGAATCAAATACTTATCATCAGATGGTACATTGTGGTTGTAAAGGGATGGACATGGACAGCAGCTATATTCGTGTAGGCTGTCATACTTAAACAATGCACAGTTAGGAATAAAGTCCCCAAAATGTGCCCCCACCAGCAGGCTGAAGTGTTGATACAAGGTAAAATGGATCCATGATTTCATGCTGCTTATGCCCATCATTACCACAACATCCAAATGTTGCAGCAGCTATCAAGACTCACTAGACAAAGCGATATTTTTCTAGCCTACTATTGACCTTTTTGCTGAATCCATGTGAATTCTAGCCTTAGTTTCCTGCTTTTAACTGGCAGGAGTGTCTCCATGTGTGATCTTCTGCTGCTGTCCATCTTCTTCAAGGTTTGACATGTTACACATCCATAGATGCTCTTCTGCATGACTGAGTTGTGACAAGTGGTCATTCGAATTACTTTTGCCTTCCCATCAGCTCAAACCAGCCTGACCATTCTCCTCTGACCTCTGGCATTGACACAGTCGAGAACTGTTGTCACTGGATATTCTGACTTTTCCAGACTATTCTCTGTAAACCCTGGAGACAGTTGTTTGTGAAAGTTCCAGTAGTGAATGAAGAGAAAAGACATGCACACCCTCACAGGCAATGTGCTGGGTGCTGGATGAAAAAAAAATGACAACAATCAAATACTATACGCAGCACACTGGTGCAGTTGGTAGCACTCGTGCCTCACAGCAAGAAGGTCCTGGGTTCAATCCCGACCTTTCTGTGTGGAGTTTGCATGTTCTCCCCACATCTGCATGGGTTTTCTCAGTGTTGTGTTGATAAGTGTCCCTAATAAAGTGGCTACATCCTGCATAATCACATTTCCACTGTGATGATATATTGTATCAATTTTTAAGGATGAAAAATAACAGGCCTTGTTTTAAAATCTGCCCATTGATTTAGAACTGCAATGCTATATTACTCCACTAGAGGGGACATGGGCATTGGCATAATGTTTGTTACTTCATTACTTCTACTCAGATGTCACTTCTACATGAGACACTAAAAGCACTAAGAAGCATGCCTGCAGAAAAGAACAAAAGCGCTTCCTTAGTTTACACATATTTCTTTTGTGAGCCCTGTTTCTGCACAAACAAATGAAAAAAGAAACAAAGAACAAATGGAGCCTTTCTCTGTATATCCCACATCATCAGATCTCTATATTTTAGGGCATCTTCCTCTACCTACCTGCTGTTGCCAGATAGAAAAACACAGAGATTACCTACCACAGATACTTAATTAACTATTCAAACATCTGGATATTCAAACTAGACCTACTGCAAAGGCTGAGTTCTTTCTTGTGAGATGGCCATTTGATGTATCAAACAGTGTGTTCTGATGCTTTTTTGGTAAATTTCTCCCATCTGGCTTGTTGGGTAACTTTTTCAGTGTGTTTCACTGATACTGCTTTCTTTTTTATGTTGGTAATTTTAAGGTTTTTCATGTATCTTTTGGGGTAGTTTGGAGCTTTGACAAGAGCTGGACAGTATAGGAAAACATTGTTACTGTTGCTTATAAACTGTATGTAAAGCAATATTACCCATACATTCCTGTCTATATAAGGTAAAATGATGTCACTTCACCTTACATGTTGAAATATTTCAGACACGTATAGGGATAGTCCAGATATTTATAATTCACTCACTCAGATTAAAGGCAAAGTATGTAACATTTTCCTAGAAACAACATATACAGTCATACGTTAATTATCCTTCTCAATCATCACTTCTGTCCTTCTGTCAATGTGTGGTGGTGGATGTACCTACGCAGACCCTTCCGTCTGCCTTTATTTTCCTCAAATTCTGCTCTGGTATTGTGTGGGATGTCTTAGAAAAAGTCAGTGCAGTTTGTGGAGGTGGAGCAATATAAAAAGCAGCTTGATTTGAACAGACAAATAAAAACAAGGATGGGTGTATATGAATGTTTTAGAGTATACACACTTAGAATCCCTTGTCATGGAGAAGTCCTGCCAATTCACTTTGTAAACTATGGCATCTAACTTTAGAATAAATTGCATTACAGTCAAAGGTGAGTAGCAGACAGTTTTCTAATCCCAAGTGAATTATGCTGCCCCTTACACATATGATGTTTGTTGATTTAAAAGATAACTTTGCAAGTCAAGAAAGCAGCAGTTTGTTGTAAAACTGTTGAGATATAAGACTGTGAAAAGACATAATTATAAAGAGTACAAACAAGAAGTTGCGTATGTGATTGCAATTTCATCCCTCCACAATCTGTTCATAGCTGCAGAAATGTCTCTGCAGCTCAACATGAGCAGACCTCAAATGGGATCAAAAATATCTGTCTCAAGTCATAGATTTTTTTTTCTAATACGGAGAAGAGGAAGAAGGAAGTGGGGGAGACCATTGCGCTCTACTGTGTTTGGCATGCATCCTCCAATGCAAAACACAGGTGATATTACTACCTGGTTAGGTTTAGAGTACAAAGATTCGGGGTAAGCGTTAAACAGAAAACAAAGAAAAACACACACCATGAAATTGACATAGACCCTCAAAGTGCAGGGGTTTGTTTTGACATAATAACCACTTCATCAGTCACTCCTTTCAAAGAATTTTTCTGATATTTGTCTGATATCTTATATTTCTGGCATCTAAGAAATTAAATTGTACCCTCTATGCATTACTTACTGTCACCCAAGAGCACCTTGTGTCGATGCTGACACATGGAAAGCTTTGATATTCCAGATGGTTTCTACATGATGAGGATGAGAACAGGCTACTGTTTCATTGCTTCTTGATCGGCAACAGTAATCCCTAACTGAACACATTTTATTGCTTGCTCAACCACTCCTGCTCTCTTCCTCTGCTGCTGTGTAGAAATGAAGGGCAACCTTTGAACAACGTTACAAGTACACAAGAAAATATGGGTGAACTGTGGAAGATGTGTGGATGTTTATGTGGATAAGTAAAGTTTTTATTGGAAGCCGTTTTGTGCTGGAGGGACCCCATTAATAACCTAACACCAATCTCAGTTGCCTCCATCCATGATAACAGCCACAATGCATTTCTTGGTTCTTTCTTGAATTCGTCAATGTCTCTTTTCTGTTCCTGCACAGCTGCAACACTGTGTAATACTAGATACATGACTGTAGTGAAATAATGTCAATGGCAGGCTCCATTACAGACATCATATATAGACAATAGCATGCACATACTGTATTACTGAGAAAAACTTCTACATAATAATAATAAGTGTGGATTGGATTTCTAAGGGGCTTTTCATGTCACCAAAAAGCCCTTTACATTGGATCCATTGTTTATTCACTCCACAGTCACACACTGGTGGCGGTAAGCTACATCTGACAAAAATGTCGCTGCCAATCCACGGCAACAGCTTCTCTGACCACCACCAAACACTCATCCACATTCATGTAAGGCAAGGTGTGTGAAGTGTCTTTCCCAAGGATATGACCTTGATGGATGGAGTGGGGTTTAAACCTCCAACCCTCTGGTTATTGGACAACCCATTCTACCTCCTGAGCCACTGCCATCCCCATGTCTGAACCAAACCGAGTTTCCAGTTGTCTCCAATGTTAAGCCACTTTCAGCAGAATTAGATGCCAAAAGCAACAATCTTCAGATGTCAGAAACTGACACCATCAACCAAGTAACGTTATGTGGTCAGATGCTTAGTAGGAGGAGGCTGAGGTGGTTATGAGGGCATTCCCACAGAGCAGGAGTCAAGTTTCATCCTATGTATTTTTGTGTGTTTTCTGTCAACAGCCACCCTAAATTAATTAGTACTAGAATAGGCTAAATAAACTGGAGCTGCAGCCGACACCTTTTCAGTCTATTTCTTTATGTGTCAGAAAGTGACATATCTCACTCGTCCAAAGTTGTAGTGTTACAATAACAACAAACATAATCGTGGAGTGATATGTAATGATGTGCATTTAAAAAGAGGAAAAAGCAGAAGCAGCCTGTTAAACAGCAGTGACTTTTGAAGACAAGCTCTGACTTTATTTTGGATAATTTCTTTCTTGAATCTCACCAGCAATGAGTTGGGCTCTGAAATATTCAACAAAACAACAAAAATAGTTGCCCAATAGACTGATATTAACTAGGAATTCCATAAACATTTTTAATGTGATATTTCAAATGGCTAGTGTCTCTTCCTTTAAATTCAAAATGAGTAGCTGCTGGCTATGCACCTTCATTTGTTTATTATTTAAAGTTTCCCCATTAACTGAGTGCTATAGCAGTCAGCTAGTCTTCCTGGGGTCCACATCAAATACATAATAATATTAACTTTTACATGACAAAACCATAAAATTATAGAGGAAACAAAAACCAGCAGAAAATAAGAGATAAAAACGGAGGAGACAGAATTAGCACAGAAACTATGTGTACTTTGCAATTCAAAAAGCCTCTGCACATTCATTTTAGATGGCAGCTTTCCAATCAAACAGATATCAGGAGGGAGTGTTCTTTATTCTTTAAATAAATTACTCTTTGGATAAGGTGAGGGTTGTGTCAGGAAGGGCATCCGACGTAAAAAACCTATGCCAGATCAAACATGCAAATCATTGGCATTTCGCTGTGGCGACCCCTGAGGGGAGCAGCCGAAAGGAGAAGAGGAAGAAGACTCTGTGGATAAGGTGTCTTTGTTACTAGTGTCATGGATATGAAAATAATGCTGAAGGTCCATTATGACTGTCGATGACAAATCACAAAAACTGTCAGCTGAGCCTGAATGATTCTTAATTCACATACGCCGCTGTAAGTTTGAGTTATCTAATTGGAGAACTATGCGTTCAATTTTTGCAGTTTTAATTAGCTTTCTGTTTTCACTACAGGCTACTGTTAGCTTAGGCTTTTCTTAAAATTACAGTTAGTAGACATTTATAATGACTCTAATTTTGTTATTAATTCATAGGTATTAAATGCTTCATGTGTCATACTGACACTTTCAGTTTGTTGGTAAACCTGTGATGTGTGTTCAAACCATTGGGTCAACGTATATGTTTGGCTCTAATGATAATTTTAAATGAAAAAAAAATCCATCTGAAATGAACATTTCCATTCATGTATGAATTAACTATGAGTGCCTGTCCTTTACCTAATGATGAAGTATTTACATAACGCCACAGTGAATTCATCAGTCATTCATAGAGAGCATCATGAGTTCATAATTAATCATGCATTAAATCATCATGAGTCATGCATTTGTTAAGCATATGAATTGTACCCCTCAAGTAAAGTGTTACCAATTTATGTCTCTCACACTAGTCAAATGCACTGGACTTCAGGTCAAAAATGCCTCAGGACAGAACAGATTACCCAGTATGACTACACCATAAAACTAATCTAACAAAACAAGAGACACACTTCATTAAAACAGAGATCGAGTGCCCTGTATGAGTGGGGTTTTTTTTTTTTGTCCATGAGAAGCATGTCAACAGTCATGAAGTTCAAGACCATCATTCAGGAAATCTTTGGGATGACAAAAAATAAAATGATAAGAGTTTTTAATATATTAGACAAAGACAGATTCATCAACATGATGAAAGTGTGTTGAAGAACTGGCCGTGTTTATTAGTAGAAGAAAAGAATTAACACTGCTTTCAAGTTTATGACTCGAACAGCAATGAGTTCATCTCAAGAGATGAAATTTATAACATGCCAAACAACTCCACAGACAGTAATTCAAATGAAGTAGATTATCTTCATATCATATTCATAATGATGGATCCTCATGGTGACAGATTTCTGTGCTTTCTCTCTAAAAAAGGGGAATTTGATGGGGAATTTAATGGTTTTTGAACATTTGAAAATTATATAGAACAATTAAAACAGACAATACCATGAAAAGTAAGAAGTGAAGTCAGTTATAGTCCATTTGAAAACCTCCACATAGAAACAGCGATCCACCTCTCACCCATTCACAATGGAGATAAGGTAGCAGACTCTTTAGCTTTACATATCTCCATGATATCCTGGGTACACTATTGGAATAGAGAAGACCACAGTTTTCAAGAAGGAAACACGACAAGCTGAATGCTGTTTATCAAGAGAACACTAAGGTCAAACAATCGCTTCATCCATGTTGAGAAACAACTGATGTGCAGGACAATGTGTTCCCCTTCCAAGAATGTTCTGTCAGCAGCCTACCCACCTACTATCCACTTATACACATCTTCCTCCTCTTTGTAAGGTTCAACATCCCCAGTGCACAGTCTGAGCAGCCATTGGTTGAGTGGGAAGGCAGGGGAGGGGACACTGGGGATGTACCGTATTTTCCGCACTCTAAGGCGCACCGGATTATAAGGCGCACCCTCCAAAAATGACACATTTAAAAAAAATTTTCCATAAGGCGCACCGGATTATAAGGCGCAGTTGCGTTATGCATCCACCAGATGGCGCTGCGCTACAACGGAAGTGACAGTAGTGGCTGCAGTTGCGTTATGCATCCACTAGATGCGCTAAAATGAATGTCAACAAAACAATCAGATAAGTCAGTCAAACTTTATTTACAACCGGAAACAGTCTGATACT
>JAQQAE010021741.1:0-10397 GCA_029823295.1 Pseudamia nigra | reverse complement strand
GATGCACCTGAGCTCAATTTTGAGCTTCACAGAAAAGGCTATGAATACATATGTACATGTGATTTCTCAGGTTTTTTTATTTCTAATAAATTTGCAACACTTTCAAAAAACACTTTTTCACATTGTCATTATGGGGTGTTGTGTGTAGAATTTTGAGGGAAAATGAATTGAATCCATTTTGGAATATTGCTGTAAAATAAAAAAAATTGTGGAAAAAGTGAAGCGCTATGAATACTTTCCAGATACACTGTACAATAAATGGAATGAAATGAATTTACAGATGAGACAACTGAAAAAGCTATCACCAGATTAACAGTCCAATTACAGACAAAAGAGACAGATTTACAAACTGCTGACATTAATTAAAAAAGCTCAAAGATTTCAGTCCTCAGATGAAATATTCATGGCTGTAACCTCAGAAATGAACTTGTTATTTAATTACAAAAATCTAATTAATTCAATATTTTAATAGCGCCATACATTTGGGGTTCTGTACAAAAGAATTAAAGAATAAATATTTAACTAAGAATCCGTTTGAATCTTACATGTCACAAGTGGTAAAATTTCTTAAAATAAATTATATTTTACTCAAGTTTAAAACACATTATTGGAGTTATAACAGAGTTCCTTTACAGATCAAGTAGTGACAGTTGTAATTAAGAGATGAACTGTTGAGTTTTGACCAACAAGTGTCTTGTGAGGTCACAATTTCAGCTTTGACCAATAAATTCTAATAAAATCCAAGTGACCAGTGTCCAAATTAGAAGAAAAATCCCAAAAGCGTATCTTTGTGTTCACCAGAATTTGATAATTGGCCAACAAAAAAACATAAATCCTACATATTCATCTCCCTGAGTTTTTGCTGATACAGAGATATAAAGAAGCAAACAAGGAGAGGTTTTACAAAGAAATAAAAGACAAAATTCATCACTCAACCGTACACTCTTTATTTATTCAGGACATGGATCTGACGATGTAATGTATTCTGTCACAAACACGGTTTGGATAATTTCAAGGTTGCCACAAGATCAGACATTTGAGTGATTTTAATCATGTGATGCAGAAAGAGCAGTTAGGATATTCAGTAGTTTGAATGGGTTTTGATGCAACACAGCTCAGTAGGGGGGCATAGGTGAAAGCTGCTGCTCAAGTGCCAAGAATAGAATTACTGTACAATGAGAGTGGAAAGAAGTATTTGTTTCCACATCTTAGGACAGTGGTTGTCATAAAATCAAAACACCTATCCTTTTAAATAGATCGCCTGTTAATGCATGATTTCACTTGACATACCGTAGTTGGCTTTTATGTGTTCATACCTATTAGTGTAAAGAGAAGTTCACCACCGAGTATCTAGACAACTAAAAGGAAACCCTGAATTTAATTATCATACAGACAGCCTATTAAGTCATGTTGACTCTAAGTGATGTAATTTGCTACTGCTACAGCAGAATTTAATGCACATTAAAATAGTGAGGTTATAAAAAGTAACTGATCTTCTCAAGCAGATCTGCTCTTTCTGAAATGAATAGGCTTCCACTTTTCTCTCATGTATGATATGCATGCATAATTCAATTACCAAAGAACAACGCACCATTTCAGGAGGAAAATCAAAATAATTGGAACCTGATAATGCTGGTAAAACAATTTCTCTCTTTCCAAGCCAGCCTAATTTATTTTAAAAGTTTGACCTTAAGCCCAGCAGCAAACTAGGTTAGCATGTCATTGCATTAGGAAAACGTAAACATGCTTATCAGTGTGAGCATTAGAGAAAGAATTGACTTAGACATATGTGACAGAGGGTTGACACTTTACCCGGTGTCATGTGATCTGGAGAGGAGGAGAGGAGAGGAGACTAACCTGAAAGACAAATGAAGGTCATGTAGTCGCCCTGTCCACCTGTGGCCAAAAAGGGGATCTTCTTCTTGGTCCTCCGCTTCACTTGTGCAGCAGCGAGCATTTTCTCATCATGTGGGATGAAGACCTCTTTGTTGATGGCTGACTTAGCACTCATCTTTGAAGTAGGTACTAGCGTGGTGTGAGTGGAAAAGGACGAGGCACACCCTTCACATAAAAAGAAAATAGAGAGTAATGAACCAGTGACTTTTATAGCTTTTTATGGTCTCCACAAAATGAAAATTAACCACAATTATGACAAAACACTAGGGATGCAAAATTTATTGCATCGCAAACGTAATCACAATATCATCCTGAACAATTATAATTGCAAAAGGCTAACATTTAAACATCCAGATGTTGTGTTTTTTTTCTTGCCACAACAGCTGCCTTTTGAAGTTCTTGTATTATTTTTTGTATTTTTCTATTTCTTTTTCATTTCTAAATGAGTATTATGTGGATTACCCTTAACAACCAGGCAAATAAATTCAAATTACAATCACTAAATCATGTGCCTGTACAAGAAACCCACAATACCTACTATTTTACAAGTGTTTTTTGAATCTAATATTCAATAAAACTGATTTTTTAAAAAGTGTTCATCTGGATCTGATGCAGCGGTCTATCTGTAATGAGGATTCTGGGGTCTCTAGCAATGCCCTACCCACAGCACAAATAATAGCCTATCAAGACTGAAATGGGAAAACAACATGCAGTCATTAACTAGTACTTATTTTGAATCCCTCAAGTTCAATGTGAAAATAATTAATCAGAGGTAAATCAGTAGTGGATTTTTTAAAGGCCAATATAAAAACTGTTTCGAGGCTGACAAAAGATAATTTGGCTGGTATCACTTCCATTCCCTCCCAAAGAAATGAATAACTGACTGAAAATGAACCTTTTTAAACTGCAATCCAAAGAGTTATCAGCCTCCTTCATTACTAATAACATGTCAGTCTCTGGGTATCATCCAGTGTCTGCTACATTGTGTAGTCTATGGTGAATTGATTAATACAGTGTTAACATTAGCTCCTCATTGTCCAGGTAACCTAGAGGTCTGATGATGCAGCACCATATGCTGGCCTTCAGTTCACAGTCTTTTTATCATTTTGTGTCCTTTGTCCTTCTTCATATAGTACAGAAAAACAATCAGCAGGTGACTGTTATTACAAGGTGTCCAATCTGCACAGCACTGTTTAATATCTTGTGATGTAAAATCTAAGGCAAAATGTGAAGAATAAAGCTGGACTGTTGCCATGTAATATTTATGTTATGTGTGAAAGTAAAAAGTTTGAAAAAATATGATATGCATAAAAATGACAAAAAGCCCCTACTTACCATCTGTTTTCTGTTCATGTCTCAAATTGTAAAAATACACACATATTCACACACACCCTTACTATTACTAACATTATATAAAAGTAAAAACTGGGAGGGTAGAACAACCGAATGGAAAATGGTTGGGTCGTCTGCATTTCAGCACTTCACTCCAATCTGACAAAATAAGATAAAATTATAGAATTTTGGGAAGTACTGCTGATACACGACAGCAATCATGTTTCTATAATATTGTGCACAAGTGAATTTACGTATTACTATTTGAGAATGTAACAGCAGCAACTATGTCTGATGTCAAGAAAACATTTTAGTTAACCAAACTGCATTCAGAAACAAGTGGGCCCATAATGCTCTCATGAGGATTCTGGGTCTTAACCATTTCTCTGCCACACACATTCATTTAAGATACAGTGCTGATGACCACATACCGCAAAGGCCACCCTCCTGGTAATTAGCCAGTCTGTCAATCTCAACCAATGGGTGAATTACTATACTGCGAAGCAAAGCAAGCCAGACTGAAAAACAATGCCTTCATCAAACCACCTTTGCTAGTAAACAACAGACCACAAACAGTTGTATTTTCACAGTAGATCAAATCCTTGGCAGCTGAGAAGAAGCTAGAAGAAGCGTAATCCACAAAAGTTAAATGTCTACATAGACAGTAAAATGCATGAGCCAGTTTCTCCATCCCCGAACTTGTAGCTGAAAGCCTGCCTTTGTCAACTGGTCATCAAGTAATATTACATCAGGCCAGAAGAAACTCTTCAACAGTAGCGTTCAAAAGACTATGACACAACTAGTATATAATGCACTCCAATGAATAGCCCAATTCTAAGTAGAACATTTATGAAGCTATTATTAGACTTTGTTAAGCATGTCAGTTCAATGTTAATCTCTGAGACAACCATTACTAATGAATAGCATACTCCCACAAATATTGTGTAATGCATCGTGGAGGATGGAGAATTTGTTATGTCATTCCATCAGTCATCGTAAACCACGCAAGAGACTTCAAGTTTGACAAAAAGTACACCATACTCAAATCATTATTGTGTTAATACATTAAAAATTAGTGTTCAAATCATGATCATAGTTTTAATCTCCTATTCTAGACTGGCATATGATCTCGACTACTAAAGGGAATCAGTTAGTGGAATGGCCAGTATGCATCACCACAGATACAGTTTTGTCCACCAAACCCTGCTGGTTCTCGGTGGACTAAATACTATTCTCGCTGTACTTTTTTAACTAGAGCATGAATTTTGTATAGTCAACACCTCCAACAATGTACAAAACCCATGAACTAACAATATGATTTAGATCACCACCAAAATCAGTATGAAAATTAATATTAAATTCAGTAAATTGGCTTCCAAGATAGATAAACATTTCCAAATCCAGAAAAAATAAATAAATAAATAATTCAGCCACAACTGCTAGGGAATTTATCTGAAATGCGAAGGAAAACCCACAAATAACTTGTTGCACAATAAGGAGGCACTTGAAGAAAAATGGGCTGCACACTCAAGTTACCAGAAGAAAGCCATTACTACACCAATACTGCAAAACTGCCTGCTAATGATATGCCTAATACCTAGACAAGGCTCAAAACTTCTGCAAACAAGTCACTTGGAGTGATGAGACAAAAACTGAACTTTATGATCACAATCATAAAGCAAAGCTATAAAAGTACCCAAAAAATAAATAAATAAAATCAACCTGTCTTCACACCAACATTACTAGTCAGTGGTTCAAATGAGTGACTTCCTGTTTTTTTGCTGTTAAACTAAAAGGTTTAACAGTGTTCTACCAGCCCGATTGTCTCTGTGTGTACAGTAGTTACAGTATGTAAATAAATACATGCGTAAAATTAGAAATGCCTGAGACTCATGATGCACTTCTGTATTCATTTACAATAATAGTGTGTGTGATCCATCTAAGTGGCGTACAACATTAACAGATAAGAATTCTTTTGTACATAAAATATGACTTGTCGAGTCTCATATGATCCGTCTTCTGCCGGTGTGCACTGCCCTGACTTCACAGCACTGACAGCTTTCCACTCATGCTTCTTGAGCTTGCCACTAATGCCAAAGAACAGCATGAACAAACATTATGTTTTTGCACACCTCTACCTCATTTAGAAGCGTTTCCAATTCACATTCCATGAACTTCCACTTTTTCCACATGTAGACATGATTCTTGATCATGCAGAGCAATGAGAATCTCACATGTAGGGCATATTTAAATGAATTTGCATATTTAGATGGTGGCGTGTCAAGGGAGGGGTCTGGTATTCCCTCATGTGCTTTTAATTCCACATTGATTAGGCTGTACAAAGGAAATGTGCTTGATTTCATGTGTACACACCGTTTCATACATCTGCTTATGCCATTTTCTTGATATGCCATGATTCAGTAAGAAATCCAACCAAGTCTTCGTACAGGCCTTTACTTTTCCCAACCACAAGCAAAATGTTGTTTTTCACTTCAGAGGCAGTAGAGGTTTTCCATCAATGTTAAAAAAGCAGCCTTGGAAAATCTGTGCAAAACTCTGTTTTGAAGTGTTGTGCTAACCTTTAATAAAGACAGCGATATCTGAAGAGCACAGTGCCTGTAAGATTCAGACTTGAAGTCCTGTGTATATTACCATTATATTATGACATTCGGCAGATTTTTTCTGGTAGCATAGACTTCCATTGTGAGATTGTAAGTTTCAAGAATCAACCTACACACGCATATTTAAATAAAAAGATGGTATATACTCAACATGGAGGTTGGGCGAGCAACATTTATTGTCAAAAGTCACTAGTTTAATTGCTCTCTAGAAACGGAGACCCTGTATTTTCTGTTGCAATCCTTAGTATCTCTGCCTACTCACCACTCTTCCTCCAGCTGAGAGGAAAAGCTATCCACATTCCCCTGCAAGCTGTCGCCAGGCAAAGGGGAGCATACAGTATACCCCCCCCTCAGGTGGCCCACTGAAGCATGACAGAAAAGAGGGATAAGGGGGATGGAGAATGTGAGGAGGAACATAAGACAGAGGAAGAGGCTGCAGACAGGAGCCTCTAGGCACTGAAATGTGGCCAGCTACAATGCAGAACTTACGGCTTGACTTAGAGCCGTATTACGCAATGCTTGCAGTGCAGGGCTGAGTCGTTGTGTTGGAGTGTGCCAAGGAGCTACTGTGGCAGCAAAAACAAAATACACATATTTTACGGCTTATCACCCCATTTCCAAACAGAGCCCCTTTGAAAGTCAGTTCATTTACCATACTGTGGCTTGTGTTTTGCCAAGCAGTCAAAAGGAGAAGCACTGCTTCTGCTCATTGCTTTGCTTGTCTGTTGTGTCTTAATGTGAAATCTGTACAGTCGGTGCTCATAGCTCTCATGGGACCTTGTTTGACTCTGGTCTTGAGTTTAGCTTCACAGCCACTTCTGCTGTATATCCATCCCTGGTCTTCAGCCTCTGATAATAGGCCTGAGGGAGCTGCTACCACGACAGACAGAGAAGCCAGTGGAGAGAAAGACAGACAAGAGAGTGATATGAGCCTTATCACATGGAACTGAAGTTCAATATCCATAACACTGTCTTTAATTTCCTTTGGAAGGAAATAAAAACTCAAAGCTACAGGCCATGAACACAGTAAACACACGTGCCTTGCAAGGGTGTGCAAGTAACAGAATATCTATTAAAAGCGTAGAAGCAGGGGGAAGAAAGGTTTACAGTCCATATAAAGCAAAATTAAATGTGTTCTGTTTATGACAACATGAATTCTTCACCACCCATCAACTTTGAAGGGCTAAAAAAGCACAAACACACAAGTTAGGTTTCAAAATGAAAAAAAAAGCAATACTTTCTACTATGAAAATGCTAGAGGCATGTCCACTGAAGATGAGGCAGCACACAGAATTTCCAGATGCCAAGCAATATACTGCTGTACTAGTCTGACTCAACTGAAATGGTCACCCAGGGGCAACTAACACTATTAACTGCACATAGCAAACTATTTTCAAAGTTTGTTATATGAAGGAGCAATGATAAACTGTTGCTATATTATTTTTGTGAGAATTTAGCTATTTTAATGCCGTTGCGTGTGGAGAAGAGAGCTGCTGCTCCACCGAAGCACATCCCCAATACAATTTTGCAAGGGCACTGTCACTACATCCTGCACCACTGAAGATATGAGTCATTTAAATAAAAACACTGCCAAATAATCCAATGTGTTTTTACTCTTTTTCCAGAATGATAGTGCATGGTAAGAGACATAGTGTTGGCCCCGCAATAATAAAGTGTGGACATAGGTCTGGCTACATGAGACTACTGCTGTATGGGAGCAGCAGCAACATGCATTGTAGCCAGCAAATCAAAAACAAAAACACCTTGTCTGCAGCATTCATGTTGTTAGGCTAGCAAGGATATAAGTCAATTTAGTGACCCTGCTTAAAGAGTTCAGATGGTCCATTTAACCTGACAGTCCATTGGTGTGACATGTTGCGCTGCTAATGCTTAAAGAATAATGACTGACTTCAATCTGTAAAGGTTAATGGCATGTCTGTGAGCTGCAGGTCAGACTTCTGAGCTATAATGTGCTAAAAGTCTGAATTACACAGATGTTGTACCAAAGCAATGGAGCATAATACAGTGGTAAAGTACAAAACATTTTAGGTCATTATTAAACTCCAGTGGAACAAATTAGGCCGCCACAACAGAGTTGATTAATGGGAACCACTACAGCTGTCACAGATGGTTGGCGCAGGTAAGAAAGTGTGTTTATTTCATAAATGAGCAGATTTGTTTAGATTACTTCTAGCTGCTCTAAATAGTGCAAAAATATTGGCCCTAAATGATGCAAGAGAGAGTTTTTACTCAAATAACAATAACAGAAGGCCATCATAAAATTTAAGCCCTCCAGAAACTTCCAATAATTTGGATGTAATTCGTCAAAATTTTAGAAGAGGTGAGAAAAATTCTGACTCAGATTATCGATGGCGATTCCACCTTAAATAATAATCATATAATCTTTTGGCCAGATCTCCCAGCACTAGACTATGAAATTATTTCCTCCCATTTTTCAAATTACTGCAGTGTAACGTTTCCACAATCAAGGAAAAACAAAAGTCCTGAATAAAAATTAATGGAAAGTAGTGTGTACAAGCCTAAATTCAGTTCATTATCTTTGCACATTTTGCACAGGTTTTAAGCATGATTTACTACAAATTGATTGACAAAATGATATGAATGGAAGAGTAACCAACCTGCCTGAGTCTGGACTGTTTCAGAAACAGCGTGGCTCAGACTGCACTCTCAATGGTATATGACTATATCAAACACTTTGCCTTTTCTATGGCCTCTCATGTGTGTCTTTACTGCTGATTCAGAGCCCAGTAGCTGGCCTTGATTTTAAAACACCTTAAACAGGGGACATCTTCACTGGCTGATGATGTTCAGCCGTGAGCAGTATGTAACACTACCACATGCACAGATGGTGAATTGTACCTTACATAAAATAATGATACCTTATATAAAATATAAGGTAACGTGCCGTTTGTGTGCTTCATTGCCTGCTTATGCTGTATTAAAATCTAATCCTACTTTAGTGACACTGTGAGGCACCAACAGTAAATTAAAAAAATACAGGTTGAGCTGACCCTTTCAGTTAATAAATAGTTCAACATTCAGTTTTATGTTTTCTCATAACACCAATTATGTTTTACACATTCTAGTTCTTATTAAAGAAAACTGACTGTTGTGGTATTTCATAAGGCAAAACATGCAGGTCAGTGTAAGAAAGCAGTGTTTTTTTACCAGTATTTCAACACTATGCTATGCCAGAATCTCACTTGGGGAATTAAAGAGGTGGATTGATAAACACTTAGTCAAACACTTTTCTGCAAAGTAACCTTGTAAGTGCACAAAAGCTACTTTAATGTTTAATCACAAAAGACTAGATTAAAGGAGAAAACAAGCCCAAGGGTAGGGCAGCTTATTAAAATTGGCTGCACATTGTATGAGAGGGATGAGTGAACTGTCAAAGTTTTCTCTCAGTAAACCCTCCATCAGACCAAACGCAATGCGAACACCAGCCACCAACACGCATCAGCACAGTCTACCTAGCCTCCGAGACTTACAGACACCCTCAAACATGCTTTAGTTTGTCAAGTCTATTGTGAAATGAGATGAAATCAAAAACACTCAGCATTTAACTGCATCTACCTACATGTACCACTGCTTACAGAATATGAACATGGTGCAGTGTGTGGCAGTAGCAGTATTAAGGTGACTGACCGCAACTAATGGAATACTACTCACCCACCCTCACCTTCCAAGTGTGTATGAGAATCTGCATGGAGCAGACCAAGTATAAATGACAGTTATTTTCAATATTATTAGGATTTTTCTTATCTAAAATAAATTATCCTCTTGGTCTTGAGCAATATCCTGCTCACAGCAATATCTGTGTTACACATCACAAGCAATAGTCCAAGAACACTGTCATTAGAGAAGATTTGTTTACTCATCCTCATAATCCCTCCAGTTCAGTGTTTGAATTACAAAAAAAAAGTCACCACCTGGATTTAGCGAAGCAAATAGGTCAGAGCCTCCCATTGGATAATTACTGCACATGTGATTATGTTTCAGCTGGCAACAACTATTTAACCTTAACTGATGCATTGAGTAGCTTCCCATTTCTTAAACAACCATGTCAAAGACACATCCTGTGGTCGTGGAAAAGATGTTAATCTGTTTCAGAAGGGTCAAATTAGTGCAAGAAGCAAAGAAAACACCTAATGAGATTGCTGAAACTACTAAAATTGGGTTAAAAACAGTTTTTAACAACGCATTATTGAAAACCAGAAGGATAGTTGGGAACCATCATCTCAGAGGAAAAAATGTATTCGTAAAAAAAAAATCTTGACTGATCACCATGGGTGATCACTTTTCACGTTTTGTGAAATCAAATTGTGAAAAAAAACACAGTAGAATAGTGAAATAGTTTAACAGTGAAAGTAGCAGCATTTCCACACGCACACCGTGAAGGAACTCAAGGGATTGGTACCAAATAGCTGTGTAGCTTTAAGAAAACCACTTACCGTATTTTCCGGACTATAAGGCGCATCTAAACGCCGTCAATTTTGTCCAAATATGACGGTGCGCCTTATATAT
>JAQQAE010021740.1:0-10397 GCA_029823295.1 Pseudamia nigra | reverse complement strand
TGCTTTTTGAAGATTTTGAAGAGAATGCATGAGTGCAGTCAGATCTGGGATGCTTGAGCTTTCTCTTGTACTTCCTGTACATATTTAGTGTGGGAGTTGGAAAAGTTACATTCAAACCATGCACAAACCTAACCCATAATGTTCTATTTTGTGTGTTTTACCCCACACAGACGTGTTGCTTTTCCCACATTCTGTTTGTTGGGACCTGGTCAACCTCAAAATGAATATTGGACATCAATTCCAAAAATTCTCTGGCTCAAAAATTTTGAACTGAAGCAAAACTTTCACTACAAATCCAACGCGTACACAGGGAAAGAAATGTTTGATGCTCGGAATTTTCTGGCTCTTCCAGAGATGCCTAGTAAAATTGATCTGCAAATGTTCATACAAACTCTTGTCTGCATTTCAGATTGTAGTCAAATGTGTGTCTTTTCCACAAGAGTAAGAAAAAGAGAAAAGAATTGTTCATTGTGCAGTTAAATTTGGGTTTATTTAGCTCATGGATTCTTTAAAACCTTCCTTAATATTTCAGGGGTTTGATACACTGTGACATTAAAGCTGATCTGAGAGGGATCTGATCTTGATGAATGTATCCTCCCCTGACCTGAACTGAAAATAGAACAAAAACAATGTTTAAATGCCAGGAACATGGAGTCACAAATATTTTTGCACTTGTGTTAAAAGTAGATCTATTTAATGCCAAATCAGGCCCAAAGTGACCCCGAGTCTGTGAGATACACATGTCCTGATGGGTTTGGGTTCATAAATGCCGCTCTGGAATGGAGGAGGAGGAGGAGTGTGGGATGTGGCTAAAATCTGAGGCGTGTACAGTAGCCCAGCTGTGAGCTCATTTTTTTTACTTCAAATATATATGCATATATATACACACACATACTGTATTTTCACTTCCTCTGCACATATGTGTATCCAGCTGCAAACTCAGCATCAATCTGCAGCACCGTGTGTGTGTGTGTATGTGTGTCCATGTGTCAAATACCAGTGATTAATGACCCATGGCCATGCTCGCTTCAACTTCCTTCCTTTCCAGTCGTGTCACACACATCACCCGGCGTCACCATAATGGATGCAGGCACATGGCAGTTTTAGCATCTCCTGCTCGGCCTTATTGATGTGAACAGACCTCACTCCACATGCAAATACGCTCCTGCATTTACATTTAAAGCTGCACTTGGACACCTTGCATTTCACTGGTCCACATCATCATGAAGCGGTGTCCTTCGCTGATCTAAGGCGGGGTTGTAGCTTGTGGTTTATAGTCACTGGAGAAGGTTGTAAACTTAACTTTTCTAAACTTAAACTTACTAATTTGTTTATTATTTTCTGCATTTTCTTCATTATTTATACGCACTGGCTCCACAATTACATATCTATGTCTGCATCATGTACATCAGTGTACCTGATGTGTCAATGTGTTAGTTGGACAGTGTCTGGACCAATTTACTTGAAACCTGTCATGCTTATTGATGACTTAAAATTCTCCATCCTGTCAACTTTTGGGATAAATGCCATTACTGGTTATAACAAGACGCAGTAACTTAAAAGCACCTGAACCATTCTACTTCAAATGTGCTGAGCTTATTAACTTTTGGACAAGAGTACTGCTTGTAACAAGAAAAGACTTGGAGAAATTACTCAAAATTCTACTATTCACTGGCTACATTTTTTGCAAGATACCTTGCAATCATGAAAAATACAGCGACCCATAATTTTGTTCATTTTTGGGTGGGTTTTTTGTTAATCATATTTGTCATTTTATTTATTTTGTTGTTTTATTTCTCCAGTTTTTGTTCATTTTGTTAAATATTTTCTTCATTTTCTTGGATATTTTGCTCATTTTTTGGGTAATTTTGTGCATTATTTCATTCAGTTTGTCCATTTGATACTTTTTTTTCATTGATTTTGTGCTGACATTGTTCATTTTGATTTAATGCTGTGACTGAGTGGTGTACATTAATTCCAAAATAAACTAAAAAGCAATGCTCAGTCTTATACATCATACTAACTTTTTCACTTAAAGAGTAAAACACACAGAATGTAAAGCTTTTAATTATATTAACTGTTGGAAATGTGGTTGTTCTCTTTTTTGCTACAAGCTCAAATGTAAGATTTATATCCTGTCGAATCTGTTTGAAATAAAGTAGCAGTTATGAGGTTAGTTTTGCACAGACGCTGGTAAGCCAGGGAAAACAGCATGATTCAAATGAAGGACAAGCACACACACTTAAATTATTAATATATTTGTAGTGTTATACCTATGAGTGACTTAGCTTCATTCATCATTTTCTAGCTGCTTGCATCATAAAGTTGGAGGGTTAACATGCATTGATTAGAAAGAAGAATTTGATAATGATTTTGCAAATAAATTACAGTACATTTGAAAGGTTTTTGACTGTGCTGTGGGCAGACATTTAGGTCTTTGGGGGTTAACTGGTGCAGCTTTAGGATAAGATAAGAGAGAAGATAAACCTTTATTAGTCCTACAGTGGGGAAATTCACAGTGTTACAGCAGGATACATGATAGAAAACTACAATGTACATATAAAATAGGAATAATAATAATAATGGGACTATACACAATTGAGAAATAAACAGTACAACATAAATAGTAAAGGAGACTTATTGTGAAAAATAAGGTTCTGTGCTTTTCTTATCATAAACAAGTCCAGTGGGCTCTAAAATAATGTTGAAGTATCAGCTTTCTCAATTGAAGGACACAAACAGACATTCATTTTAGACAACTGATAACTGAAATGCGCCATTTGGATTTTTGGATATTTGTGATGTCACAGGTACAGAATTACTTCCCTAATCCAGTTCTCTAGGACCACCGGACCCACATTGTGTGATAATGTGTCAGGGGGTCTACATGATGGAATCCATGGTACAGACAGAAAAACGGTGTGGTCAACAGGAACTAATTTGCATTTAAAGGGCACAATGAAAGAGTCCAATTGATGGTGGGCTGAAAATCAGTACATGAGAATGTAGGCTCTTTGTGGCATTTTGAGCTGAAATATAAAGCTGGCATTCTAGGGACGTGAGAATTTAAAGTTAGACAATTATTTAAAATGGCACAAGATGTATTATTTAATTATTTATAGTGTAAGAGTGAAATCTCCATGCTATGGCCATATGCTTTAGGAATGTTACAGAAACAAAAAAGCATGATGCAGATGAAAACTGAGAGGGTGAACTAATAAAGTATTGCATACGTGCAAGCAAATGAACATGCACATACTGACCCACTGAACGCAACTCATTCATCACAGAGGAAGACGTTTCCCAAGTCATCTTGTCAAATACACTTATGTACAGGATGCCAAATAAATATTGCAAAAGGCAAGTGTGTGTTTGAGTGAGCACATGGGTCCTGAGCTGTCTGCTGACACAAGGCACTATGCTGTGAGTGTGTGTGGACAGCAGACAGACAGAGTGAAAAAGAAAGAGAGGCAGAGCAAACAGAAGATAAAGAAAAAGAAGCCAGAGCAGTGGAAAAAGGCAGAGTGGAGAGAAAAAGAAAGGGGAACAGCAGAGAGACAGAAAGCAAGCGAGTCCTGCATGTGTGTTGGTTCCCAGCCCTGTCAGGCTCCTGTCAGCCTGTGATTTATGGCACTGAGACTGGGAGCAGTCTTCGCTGCCAGCTCAGTATTGTTACAACTGACAGCTAATGAGGCCGGACGGGCTTTCAAGCACAGCACTTAACAGAGGCCTCCATCTTCACAAGTCACGAGCTCTCCCCTTTTCTTTTCCCCCTCTCTTTCTCTCCTCCATTTATTTCTTCTTCTAGGGTGGTAGCAGTGTGGCGAGCTACCACGAGATTTCTGGGGGGTGCAGGAGGGGTGGATAAGGCAGGGCGACAGAGATATATGGGCGACACTGTGTTACTGCTGCACTTCCACTTTCTTCCACTCTCTTCCTCCTGCATGCTATTAAGGCAGAGGCTGAGCTCATAAAAATGGAGGGGAGATGGTGAAACACACAAGAGGAGAGATCCAGCCTCTATACTCCTTAGGCTTTTCTTCTAAAACTACCATTTTTTTTCTGCAATTACACTGTAATATTTCCCAAGCTTGCAGTAATATGTCAATCTGTGCGTGCTTATGAGACTGTGATCTACTGCTTCCTGTCCTCTGTGAAGCTACCTGAACTTTCTCGCTTTGGCTGTGGTGTCTTTTACCTTCTGCACCCCCGGCCCTGTCTGTTGGACCCCGTTCTATAATCACTACCAGAGTCTGTGGCAGAGCAGCCTCCTCCCTCCTCCTCCTCCCATCGGCCCCTGGTTTCTTGTCAGTCGTGATTAATGGCACTAGGGCCCCGGCGCGGCTTACACTGCCAGTTCCAGCGATGTTCCCTTGATACTTAATGAACTCTGACAAACTTCTTTTCCCTTGCTCTGTTGTTCCCTTTCCCCCACCACCCCCCGCCCCTCCCTGTTTAAAATGCACAGCACAGAGCTGCCACTGCAGCACCTTGGGGTTAGTTCTGGTCCTTTGTAAATTTCTCAAGAGGCCGACATCTAAAAATAAAGCACCACAGCTATTTCAGGGTCAAGACCCTCCTCCTGTGGTAAACGATGCTGAAATGAGGACGAGTTTTTGATTTTTGCACTGATAAACAGATTAATGGCATTTTTATTATTAAACATAACTGTTACCTTTGTTCCCGAAACTTGAAAATTAATGATAAAAATGAAAACCAGCAACCAAGTATCAGTAATAGAGATTATGACGGGTCAAAATAAAAGCAGATAGAAGTGGGGAGATAATGTTGGATTTTCTGTGACTTCTAGAAAAAGAGTTGTATTAATGTGGTCTCTGGCGCCACCTGCGGTTCAAAGTAGGTCAAGGCTCCAATGGGCTATTTTTCCTTTAGTCCTTAAAAGACCTACAGACAGGACTTTTTGACAAGCCTGACTGTCTCATAAATATTTTTAAACATATGCTTAGCATCTTAAAGTTGATTAGTCACTGACAATTTTCTATATGTAATGTTGAAACAGAATGAATAATGAATGATTTAAAATAATTACCAGTACATTTGTGTGCTTTTTAGCAGTGCCATCAGTGCTGTCATCTATGTCTTTGAGGGATAAATTTAAAATCTGTCTCTTGTATCGTTCTCGACTATTTGCATTTCCGGGGTTTCTGGGTGTTGTGGATATATGGCTTATGCTTTGCATGGTCAAGTTTTAACTTGCACTTGTAGATGTAGTGATGAACTGTGTTAACTGACAATGATTTTCGAAAGTGTTCCTGAGCCCTAATAATATCCTTGGTTTTAATGCAGTATCACCTGAGGAGCATCTATGTTCATGTTCAGCCTTTCCGCTTACTTGCAGAAATTCCTTTCAATTCTCTTGAATCTTTTGATGATAATATGGACTGTACATGATGAAATCCATAAACTGTTGGAATATTTTCTCACAAAGTTGTTGACAAAGTGGTGAACCTCACGCTATCCTTGCTTGTGAAGGACTGAGCCTTTCAGGGATTCTCCTTTTATACCCAATCATAACACTCACCTGTTTCCAATTAACCTGTTCACCTGTGGAATGTTCCCCAACTTTTCCACCCTTTCCATTCTAGTCTGTCCCAACTCTTCTGAAACATGTTGTAGGCATCAAATTCAGAAGGAGTGAATATTTGCAAAAAAAATACAGTACAGGTTATCAGTTTGAACATTGAACATCTTGTCTCAGTATAGGTTAAAAAGGACTTGCAAATCATTGTACTGTATTGTTTTTATTTATGTTTTACCCAACTTCAGTGGAATTGGGGTTTGCACAAGATATGCAAGGACAATATGCTAACGATTCATATTGCAAGTTTTCATCCCCTTCCCACACAGTGAAAACCACATATCTCCAAATTTGTTTCATTTTTGTTTGTGATGAAGTTAAGAATGGTCTTTTTAAAATATGGCATTCTCACAGAGTACAATAATGTAATCATAAACTACAAAAAATGAGCTCAGTGATTAAAAAACAACATACAAGGCAGCATTAATATACAGTAGTTTAAAAAACACCAACAATGCAGAACAGCTCAGTTTTACTCTCCACAAACAGTATCTTTTACAGGTAATGTCACATTCACATTTGTCCAAACATGAACAATAATAGGGAAGAACCAAAGACACTTTTAGATAAATAAGTTGCAATTAATATGTATATACAGTAACATACAGCTAAAATAAAATGTTGCTGCTGCAAATGATAATGGTAATGGTTTAAAAAGAATTAATTTCATAATAATCTTAATTCTACAGCATTTTACTTAAAAAGATTATTTATTTTGGCAAATTTATGATCAGAATAATCCAAAAAGATAATGTGTAACATGTTAAAGTGTGTTAATATGTTACACTACAAAAATAAACATATTTGATCTCACTTTTAAACAAAGTTAGAGAAGTTTATACATCACTTTTATTCTGAAAAAAGCAGTCTAAGAATGAACTATGCTGTTATAAACACTTGTCATCAACAGGCAATGTTCACACTGCAAGCTCAAGTGGCCAAAATCTGATGTTTTCACTGATGTTACTCAGTTCTTTTTTCCATGGTTATGTGAATAGTACAAATCACAAAGAATCTAACATCTTCACTTCTAACCTGAGTCACTTCCATACAGCTTTGCACAGAAGAGAAACACTGAAATACCACGAAGAAGCTGAAATGAGTTCAAAATAAAACATGTGTTCAAATATGGAGAGCACCACATTATATTCACTGGGGAATGTCTACCTCACAATAAGGTAGCTGCAAGTGGACCCCTGCATTCTTGACATACACAGACATGGAACTGATAATTCCATCCAAAAAAACTCAGGTCTGGATATGTCTTGCTTCAAGACACCAACAAAAAGGCTCCATAGGGAATAAAGAGTAAATAAAGCATTATAATGATTATATTTCACTATAAACTGACCTGACTTGATGGACATAATTTAACCACTTTCAACAGCAACCTTGCTCAAAATACATGACATTATTTTAGCAATAAAGGAAGTGTAATAAGGTTAAAAGTTACCCCAGATTTGTTATTCTGGTAATTTAATCCCTGGTGATTTTTGTTTTCTGATCAGTAAGAAAAAAAAAAATCAACATTATTATGGTGTGCGGGGGGTATTTTGACCTTAACTGTCGCTAAATGTCGCTGCTTTAGGTGAATAGGTTCAGTTTGAGACACTTTTCACCTGCAGTTCACGCCAGCACATCCTCTGACTGTCCACCAGAGGGCGCTAAAGAAACCAGGTGTGAACGGAGGAAGAGGAATCCCCCCGTAGAAGAAGCAGCAGGAGGAAGCAGGTGTCTTAGGATCCTGCTTCTCATCCGTAGTGGTTCATTTCGGACGAAATTTCGGGTGAGACCTTTTAAACAAGAACCTCAGTTTATATCTTATATTTTAACAAAGTATCAGTCGTGCTCAGCTTTATTTACTAACGTTGCATGTTAATAGAAGGAGATCAGGCAGGATGGGCTCCTTTCGCTAACTTACCGAGAGGATAATCACTGTTTAGCCTTGTGTTTTACTTTTAGCCGTAAACTGTAGCTTGTGAGATTAATCTGAGTAACTAATTCGCAGTATCACTGGATTATTCTTCTTTAATCACAGCAGAGCAGCTCCTCTTCAAAGCAGTAACTTCATTATTGCTAACTGTGTTAGCTGCGAAGCGTCCAAACGAACCCCCTTCATTTGTTTTGTATTTAATCATGTCTGTGTTTTAAAGCCTATCAAGTTTTAACCATTATTTTAATTTTTCGCTGCAGATAAGTCCTCCCATTACTGGCTTTTATTCGGCGTATGCATATTGAAGCTACACGTAAAGGTTAATGTATGTTTATGAACTTTGAGCCTTGAATTAAAGACACTTCCGCGAAAAGAGGAAACTTCAAGATTTCTGCTTGTTTGATGTCTGATGTGGAAAAATGGACAGAAGAACAGTTCAGCTTTAATTTTACTACTACTAATAATAATGATGAAAATAATAATAACAATAATAATAATAATAATGTATGAATTATGTAATAGCATGTTTTTTCCTACATTATATCCATTCAGAAAGTAATGAAATGGAAACAGGTTGACATGATAACTAATTATTATTGTTATCTACCTTTTTGCCTTACATTTTAATTATTTAGCACATTTTAAGAGCCGATATGACAAAATGCTTTACAATAACAGATAAAAGTGATTATGATTGGCGCTATACAAATAGAATAGAATTGAATTGAAATAAAATTTCAAGTTAGGAGACAAACACAGACCTACAATACTGATATCCATGCAAAAACCAAAACTGAATGTAAGTGAACAGTAACTGTAAAGTCATGTCATTCTTGTTGCTTGTATAAACAGTTACAATGCTCTGTTCAACTCTGCTGCTAATGTTACTCAGGTCAAAGCAGCTAAAAGAGTAACAAACTAAATTTAGATATTGTTTTAAAATAGGTGTGAAGATTTGTTAGTGAACAACGAGGAAAGTGGGTAACTGTTTTTGCACTTTAGCCTCAATCCTATTTAAGAGTAACAAGGTCACTGAGTCCCAGCTGATGCCAAGCTAAGCCTGAGGAGATAAACCAGTGAGCAACGTGTTACTACAGACTGCCAGTGAGTGTAGGTCATAGTCACCAAGTTTAGCATTTACTCCATGCACTGTCTGAGAAATTGATTTCCTTACAACATACCTTTTATCACCTGTTCTCTCTCACGTCATCTTTCCTGTGTGTTTGCCAGGATGGCACAGTGGGGTGCCATATTCTCTATAATCGCAGCTCTTGGTGGAGCTGCACTTTTAGCCTCCGTGCACAAGATTGATGAAGGACACACTGGAGTTTATTACAGGTGAGGCTGCAGCCAACAAAGAACAGCTGCTCTGTGAGTGTTGACCATCACCAATGTAACAGGACTGACAGTTGTGTAATATGACCCAAACTCATAGGCATCGTGACAAAACCTATCTTCAGTAAATTCAATAGAATCATTTCATAAATAAATTGGAAAGGCCGATTTTTAAGAGTATTTGAAATATATAATCAGCAATCACGTACTCATAATTGATTTCATTTTACAAATGTTCAGTTGAAAGTGTAAGAACATTTAAAATACAGTGCAATAAAACAATGTACACTTTTCTCATCTGCATCTACATGTCAGAAGCAGTGCCTTGTTATTTGCCAAAATCCTGCCTCAGTGTCATCTGTCAGCCTGGCCTGTCCACACTGAACCACCTTCATGGAAACTTGTCATGTTTACTAAACACATCTCCATTGTGTCAGCTTTTTTGATAGAACCATAAAATAAAAATATCTGATTTTTAGTGGCTGTAAAGTTCTTATTTTGTCTCAGCTGGTCAGAGTTTATCTCTCAAGATTTAACATGTGCTGTCACTCTCTTCCTTTTTTATTTGTGTTAGGGCTGTACTTTGCAGCACACTGAAATAATTGATATTTTATAATATAAACAGTTTTCTCGCACAACTCTAAACATTAACAACAATAATCCATAATTGGAACAACTGAGTCTAAGGCTTCCAAAAAAGTCTTAGTACTCTGTATGTATAATATTACAGCACGCATAAACTCCAGTAAATGTTAGCCATTTAACAGTTAAAAAAAAACTTCCCCCACTGTGGTTTCTTATGACTAAGAGTCTGATTCTTCCTTCTGGGAAAGTTTTTCTTTCCAACCACTGAGGTGATTATCTGACTGTGTCGATGACTGAAAAGAAGGGATATTGGTGAAAGTATTTAGGAGGTGAATCCAGTAAAGAACAAGAGTGAAGTGGCTTAAGAGGTTTATTTTATACCATAGTAAAGCAGCAATGAATGATTGGTTTCACGTTCAATGTGCTGATTAATGGATTCATTGTGTGTGAAATGTTTGAGATGTTTATTTGCTGTCATTTCATCCCAGAGCAGATGGTGATGCATTCAAACTTCTTATTACAAATTAAACTTGAAAAATTAAATTAAATTAAAATTTATCCCATACTATTACAGAGTATAATGATAATGAAATCCTTACTGCCAACTCTAACATTGCATTATCCTTCAAAATGTAGACCACAAAACACATATCGCTGTATCAGAATAACTTACTAATTATATTTATATAAACATATTTCTAGTTTTTAAATTCAATAAATTTATATTTTGTTCAGTAATCAGGTTAAACTGAATGTGCTGAACTGCTGTGCACAAGATGACAGTGATACATACAGTAGATAAGATGTGAATTGATTTGTGCCAGTTGTTTTTTTTTTTTAAATACTGTAATTACAAGAGCAAACAAAAAGGCAAGATTGAGATGGTTTGGACATGTACAGAGGAGGGATAGTGAATATATGGGTAGTAGGATGCTGAGGTTGGAA
>JAQQAE010021739.1:0-10397 GCA_029823295.1 Pseudamia nigra | reverse complement strand
ACAACATGTTCCAGAGCTACAAGGACATGCTACCGGGCCTGGCGGCCGTTAGAAAAATCTATAAATAGGCCGCATCAATGTATAAGCCGCAGGGTCGGCAATGTGTGACAAAAGCCGCGGCTTGTAGTGTGAATATTACGGTACTTTATATGGGAGTTTTTGTGGGTCCAGAACGGATTAATTGGTTTTACATGTTTTCCTATGGAAAAACTCACTTCAGCTAATGAATGATTCGCCCAATGAACGTGACGCCGGAATGGATTAAATTATCATTAAGTACAGTATTTGTGTTATTTTTGTCTAATATTTAAATTTGTTTGATGATCTGAAACATTTAGGTGTGATAAATATACAAAAAAGTAAGAAATCAGGAAGGAGACAAACACTTTTTCACACCACTGTAACTTTTAAATTTCCATAGCTTTTTCTGTTCCTGATGGTGAAAAATAGACTGAAATCCACTGACTGCACTCATTATGCAGTCCCCATAATGTCAGTCCATCCTTAGAAACACATGCTTTCTCACTCACTCATTGTGATGCAGGCATAATTTCAATAACTTTTAAAGACTGTTGCAGAATTCCATGACAGTGCAGGTGAAGAAAATTTCCATTAAAACAGTCCTTTCCACATGACAAAGCATGACATTTCATTAGTTTAGTGCGGACTCAGGGTCTATATGCAGCAGAAATGAATAGGCAAATGTTATGCAAAATTAAAATAGAATACACCTTATATACATGGCTTAATAATGATGTGTGTTTGAAAAAAGAAAATGTTTCTACATCCAGCAATGGTAGAGTATTGGACTAAATGTCGTATTTGACAAGAGCCCAAGATTTGATCAGATTTAATTTGACTGTATAGCATCAATTATAATCCAAGGTTATTTCTATAGACACTTAACAAATCAAGGCCAAAGCCTCAAACTATGGAGAGCACACCCAACAGAACTTCCAAGAGCAAGCCTGGGGTGATGGAGGAGGAAAAACTTTTACGGAAAAGAGGAATCCAAGGCTCTGGGTAGGCGGCCATCTGCCTTGACTGCTAGATGGGGTTAGTGGGCAGAGGAGAGACAAAAGAAAATAGTATAAATAGAGCAGCAAACAACACAGATACTGGACGACACTGACAGACACTGGACCGGTTGGCAACCAGCACCCGCACATCAAGAACATCTTCATACTGTACCTGTATGAAGGACAGGGAGAGAGAGGACAGAGGGGGAGGAAGCAGAGACTCACAGGGAAGACGAAGTTAGTAACACAATATACTGTACATGACATGGAATTTAGTGCAGAGAGGGAGAGGGTATGTTTTTCTGACTATTGTTGAACATCAAATGTCCAGGCAAGTGGCTGAAATTGTATTTTTATGATGATTTATAATATTAATATAAAAACAAATTAATCTGTAGATTTTCAGCGGCATGTGGACACATACCTACTGTATGTTCACACTTTTTCCTCACTGCTAGATCTAGATACAGGTCTGGCACATTCACAAGGGATGAAAGCTCTTGACTGTCATTCTTGGATGAATCCTACTCATCCTGGGTGATGCTGAGCACTGAATGCAGAGGAAGTGACTTTGCAAAATAGTGTTAGGACGTGTGGTTTTGGAACAACAGGTTCCTACGAGGAAGTGCGTTGCATTACTACTGTATAATGACTAAATCCCTGTATAAGAGTAAGCTCTTTGTAGAGACTTGACATTTTCAGTGTGTCGTAGCAATTCAGGGTTTGATAATATTTGACAATGCAAGGACTTTCAACATGACACATGAAGGAAAAAGCCAACTGTGATACTGAGCACCTGATGTAGTTGCCCTTGTTCGGATAGAATGTGTCCTGTGTGTCAGACTAATATTTAATCATAGAGCACAGTTATCTTGATGATTTAACCTGACGTACTGTCTGATGTCTGAGAGCAAGTGACCCCAAAAGGACAAAAATTAAAATATTAAAAAAACATTCATTTATGCTGTTGACTTCAGCTATATTTACATAGCACCAATTATAATATACAAGAGTATCTCAAGGTGCTTCATAAAACAAGGCTAAAACCATAAAAGACTAAATGGACTGAAAACTCCACAAGTCTCCACCAGAGACTGAGCCAAACCACTGTAGGGAAAAGAAAACCTGCAACAGAACCGGGCTTTGAGCCAGTGTCCATCTGCATCAACCGGCTGGGTTAACGGACACAGGGGAGAGAAAACGAGCAAATCTGGCTCTGCTGAAATGGATTGTAGCTCCACTGCTGTGTAGTTGTGATCAAACAGTGGTTTTCAACAATTCTTGAATCAGTCATTTATTTCAAATTAACTTCTAAAATAATAAAAGGTAAAAACAAAACTGTCCAGCAGACGGTGATAATCAGGAGTGATTACACTATAATCAACCTCACAGATCCAGAAAAATAACTCCGTTTGAATAAAACGTCTAAAATTGTCATGGCAGGTTTATGTTTTGATACAATAGGATGTAATATTGGATGACGGTCTCTAATTTCTTGTTTTGTCTAATAAAGCTTTAGGCTCAACAACAAGTGTACTTTGTTGTAGTGACCCTGTAAATCAAGACCAATTATGCCCAACAGCAGAGTGTATCTAGACGGAGACGAGACCAAGACTTTGAGGGAAACCAAGTTTTTCAAATATTACAGAGTGATATAGTTTAAGGGATGAGATGATTCTTGTTGGTAGTGAGTCAACAAAGAGAAAGTGAAATGAGGCTCCCTGTGGAAAGATCAGTCAGGAATTTGCTTCAAAAAATGATTTTCTAAGATGTCTTACATTTCATGGTGATGGTCTTTTACAGCAAATTTAGGGAGCTGTCAAATCAACAATGCCTGAACCCAGTTGAAGTTTTGGACATGTTGTGTGTATTTGTTAATGAACTGATGTTAATTCCATTTGTTTTTTTTTTTTCTACTTTTAATTTGCCGGTGACATCCGTGTGTAACTTGTCTAATATATACAGTAGTACTGTTCAGTTTTTATTCATTGCCTGTTACTACACTGTTCCCATGTGTAAAATGCCACATACAAATGCACCATGAGATGAGACCAAGTAAAAACGAGACTGAGATGACATCATCACCTTCAAAAGACTACTGCTAGACTAGACTACTACTGCAACACTAGTTTACTAATTTCAGAAAGAAACAATGATTCAGAACCTTAACTTAGTTCAAAAATAAGTGTGCGTGATTCTGCATGGTCTATGTGGGCTTGTTAGCACCATAATGGTATTCATGGAGGTGTTAATTGTGCAGCAGATGACACCTGTCCCTGCTCTGTGAAGGGGAAAAGGCGCCTCCTCCTCCACAGATGCCTCTGTCTTGTGCCATCTGCCCGCTGACACAGGCACCAGAGGGGGAAAAGCAGCCGTTCAGAACAGAGAGCAGAGAGATAAGAAGAAGATGACTTTATTTCACACCCAAACCCCAGCTTTCACCAACATCACACGGCTGATATTCATGTGTATTTCAGACGTCAAACTGACAGCTATGTGAAGAGGTCTGGGATTCATCTGATGGGCATATACATCACTTGTGAATATTTTTAACTTGAGATATTTGTCGATAAATATTTTAGCGGGGATGCCGCATGCAGATCCACTGGTGCTGACAGCACTGAAGGAAAAACCGAGGACAGTAGAAATGAACATTATCCCTCATTTAATTATTCCAGTGATTATTTCTGCTGACCTACTAATCACACGCCGTTTCTAACCTGCACAAGGAACCATTACACATTCACGATTCCTTATTTTTCTTTGGAGGAATATGTTTGGCAAAGCTAATCTGGCTCTGCAAGTATATGCTGGTCTCTCTATTTGAACTCAAGCATTATTGTGTGCTTTTGTGTCTGTGTGTGTGTGTTTGAGACAGAAAGAGGACTGAAGGATGGAGATAAGAGCTTCGGCCTCAGCTGGCTTTTGTCACTAATCCCAGAAGGCGAAGAAGTGGCCACCGATTCCGTGTCATTCCCTGATATCCCGGCCTGTCCTGATTCCACGCCATCCTAGAGCTGCCCTTGTGAGGACACCAGCCTCTGCTCTGCATGTTAATGAGCGCCGGAGACATGCAGCAACGATGGATGCAACTGTATTTGTGGACTATTTTGGGCAAAGTGTTTTGGGATTTGCTAAGCTTTTTCGGCTAAACTCAGAGGAACAGCTTTAAAATACGAGATGACAGACAGCAAAGTGTCAAGATATCTGCTGTAAATATGTCAGACGTTCAGAGTATTTAACTAGGCTTCATATCTCCTCGATAATCTGAAGCAATTTGCCAAGCACCCTACTGAGTGAGAGACTCTCAAAAGCAAATGATGAGATTCTGATGAGCATAGAAAAACTGACTTTTCTTCTCCTGACTTGCAGCAGAATAAAAAAGAGAAGAATTTAAATACACTATAATTTGTCAGTGTCTAAAATTTTCATAAAGAATGATTTTTGATGCTCAGATCAGACACAAAGCTTATAAGAATGTGCTTCACTGCAGCTTTTAGTCTCATGGCAGCATCATGCCAATCAAAAGGATCTCCACGGATCTGAGAGTACGCGGCAGAGAAAACATACCAAGGCGTAACGGTAACGCGCACACAGGACGGCACCCTGACAGACCCACACTTGTCCAGAATTCCAATGAGATCAATGGCAATCCAAAACATCCCACAAGGAAAATAAGGGTGTAAAAGAACATTGCATGTGAACTGGAAAATGGTCCAACACCTTTTGGATGTGAGCTAAAACCTTTCCTACTAATAGCCATGCAAAATTTTCCTCTGAAGGATGCTCTCCAAATTCATGAAAGGGAGAAGAAGCGGGGGAGGGGGGGAAGGTGTCCACAAAGTCAAATTCATTTGAATATATGAATAATTTAGGGAACCAAAAAGATTTGGGCCCTTAAATTGCAAATAAAAAAACCCTTACTCTTCAGACATTCATAATTCATATATATGTACCACGGATCAGACATGCACACATGCACTAGTTGGCTGCAGAACGTATGGGAAGAGCTGGAATAAATCTGGCTTTTGAGCGTAATTACTGAGTCAGTTTATCTTTCTCCATGTCAGTCCCTTAGTGAATATCAAATAGTTGAATTACATTCTCCTCCTTCCGCTCACTGTCTTCAATTTTTTAATGAAAGAGGAAATAGGAGGCACAACCCAAAAAATAAACAATTAAACTTTCATCCAAGGTCTGTCGCATCGTTACAGTTATTGCCACAAGCTGATATTCTATAAAGAGCTGCCCTCTGGGTTAAACAGTCTGTGTTTGTCTATGTTACGTGTGCACGTCCCGCTTCAGCGCCATCATTATCCTGCCATCACATGAAACCCACTATAAGAGCGCTCACTCTTGACAAAACACACTCCCTTCTCTCTCTCTGAGCTCATTTTCTTTTCATGCCGCCAGCTCATTACAGTGATGGGCCTTTTAATGGGGCAGATTGGCACCAAATTTCTGACTCTTATTCTTCAACAAAAAAGTCCTTTGATCAGAACAAATGAGGACCATTAAATAAAACATTATTACAGAACAAAGACTGTGAAAAATGTGACCTTCAGCCAAGACACAAAGAAAAAAAATAGATCAGGATGATTAATTCATACATTAATTTACACTTGTTTTTAGTGATTCACATACAAATAAGCACAAATAATTATTTGTTGCCTTGTGCTATCTTCCAAACCGTATTCAAATACATGCTGCTTACTGGCATTCTTCCTGGTATCTTTGTCATTTATGAACAGTAGTAGGAGTTCTCCATGTGTTTATTTGTAGAACTGGGTGATTTTTACAAAAATGCTCTAATGATCAAAACATACATCATTTGATTCAGTTTTAAAGGCTGAGTTTTGGTCCGCAGCGAAAGTTGAAGAAAAGAGATGTAGAGTAAAATTATTAATAAAAACAAAAACAAGATGAAAATAATGTGAATGACACGAGAGAAAAGGTGTAAAAGATGCAACAGGTTGGAAATAACATGGAATTTGTGACAAAAATCTGACCTTGAATTTAGCAAAATTACAATATTGTTCAATTTTATTTATTTGTGGGTTTAAATAAGTGTAAGAGGCAACATGAAAACCACACAAGGAGCAAGCACACCCAAACACATGAGTATATGCAAACTACATCAATTTGTGTCGTCGTCTGTATACCTGCCAGTCAGTGCAATAGTGTGAAAAATGGCTGTACCAATTTACTTGAAACTTATCAAGTTTATTGATCATTATAGAATTTTGGGATAGGTGTCACTATTGGGTAAAAAGAAAAGACATGATAGATGGAAAGTGTTGGAACCAATCTACTTGAAACTTATCATGTTTATTGACCTACTTCTGTTAACTTCTAGCATAGGTGGTGCCTCTGTTTAGGAAGTAGGAAAAGCCTTTGAAAAATCACTCAAAATTCTGCTATTTGGTGTTAGTAGTATCATGGTTTGGGTCTGTATGGCTGCATCTGGGCTGGGACAGCTTCATATAACTGATGGAACAATAAACTCTAAATTATACATAGTTCTAATGTGTCTGTACACTCATGGTACCTTCCAGTTGTACCCGGAAGTCAGAATTTCTGAATTCAACTGCAACACCCCCTCAGGTCAAAATTCCAACCTGGAAAGACAGCGTAACCCCATTAACCCCGTTTTTACAATTCAAATATGGCTGCCACTCATAACAACTGAATGAATGCTGCTAATTTCTGCTGTATTGTTTCATACTACATCAATCATACATATATTACTGCTCAATATTTATCCATCGCATGGTGCGACACTGGAAAAGGCCACATACAAATGTGTTTTACGTAGAATGCGTGTGTTTGGAAATTCTCTCTTCTCTGAATTAGCTGGCTTTCAAGTGCACATCCAAGTTTTTCATAGCTGGAACACGATCAGCTCAGAATTTATGTTATTCACAGTTCTGAATTCTGAAATAAATGGAATGCACCAGGAAGCTCAAGAGAACACTGGGTCATACAGAAATATAGTAATTCTAAGTACACAAGTTGTTCTACCAAGCAATGGTTAAAGAATGATAGAATTATTTCATAGAATCTTGTATAATGAAGAATCACTGCTCCGTGGACTCATATAACTACATGCTCACTTATGTAACTTGTCATTGTCTGTTCCTTGTTGTGACAGAGACGATCTTGACCATTTCTCAGTGACACAATCTGCGCAATGCTTAAAATACAGCGGTGCGCCAACGAAAAATTTGGGTAACGAAAAAAATTCGGCCAAAATTGTGTCCCAGCTAACAAAAAACGTTTCAGGTTACGAATTTCGTAACCCGTAAAATTTTGGGTTGCACCTTTTGTAATTCGGGTTACGAATTTTCCCACCTATTGTTTCACCTAATTTTTTCACATTTTCCACCTAAAATACTGCTTCCTTTTGTGGGTTTTCATCATGGGACCTAAGAAAAATGGCTGTCTCATCCTCCTCCGGTAAGTGTCTTTATAAATCAATAAATGTGCACGTACGGATGTGTAATGCATACTTTATATGAGAGTTTTCATGGATCCAGAACGGATTAATTGGTCTTACATGTATTCCTATGGAAAAACTTGCTTCGGCTAATGAATGATTCGCCCAATGAACGTGACGCCAGAACGGATTAAATTCGTTAGCCGGGGCACCACTATACTGAAGCTTTTTTGTTAGATCACAGCTCTCACTCACACACCCTATCTTGTGAGTTTTTCCTGTGCACAGTTTGATTAAAGAAACAGAAGACTTTAAAACTATTTGTGAGTGTGGTGATTCATTTCTCACCCCATAAAAAACAAAGTTAACATTTTTAAATGGCCAAGTCAAAATCCAGACCTTAAACCACATGAAATGTTCTGTCAGGACCAGAACGGACCAATTCATGAGAGAAAAACCATCAAAATCTCAGATCTGAAGATGTTCTCTTTGGAGGAATGGCCGACAATTTCTCTGATCAGCACTTGCCAGAAGCATTTTTCTATAGTTATTGCTGTATAAACCAGGTACTGACAACAAAGGTTCACATACTTTTGCTGCTCACATAAATGACTAGCTCTGTTTCATTTATTGACTTGGGTTCTCCTCATCTGTTCTCATGACTTGTGTGAAAATCTAATGTTTTAAGTCATATTTATGCAGAAGTATAGAAAGTTCTACAGGGGTTCACAAACTTTAATGTTTGTCTTTGTACCCGCCTCTGCATTATTTCTAAACCTGCTCTAACTTATGACAGACAGATCCAGAACACAGAGGGAGACAAAGAGTCTAAGCTGAACAGTAGACAAAGGGGCTTCTGCTGAGAATGTACTGCAGTGAAAGTTTAATCAGTTGAAGCTGCCTGTAAAATTTCTAATCATCCAATTATCTGTGTGTTTTCTGATGCTGTGCGTATTCTCCTGATGTTGTGTTTTCCCCACGCATTCACTAACCTGGCTGAATAATGACTCACTCTATTTGAGGAGTCCTGTTGGTGAAATGATGGAGAGTGAAGCAGTGCTGGAAAATTTATAGTCATTAAAATGATAAAGGCTGAGAGAGACCGACTAGTCTATCACTTCTCCTGGCATCACTAATTATTCAGGGTACTCGTTGATTTTTAATTGTGTTAAACTGATGAGCTATTTCGTCAAGTCCACATGATGTTTTTAAAATACAATTGCTTATACCTTCCTTTCTTAAAATAAGTCAGGTTGCCCATTTGCTGGTTACTTGAGTTTAATTTTTTACCCCTTTATCCTCCCAAGGGATGGGCAGGATGCTGGAGCCTAACTGGGCTGACTTGGGGTGAAAGTGGGGTACATCCTGGATGAGTCATCAGTTCATCACAGGACTGACATATAGAGACAATCATTCACACTCACTTTCATACCTATGGGCAATTTAGTGTGACCAATTCACCTAACTCCTAGTGCATGTTTTTGATTATGGGAAGAAGCTGAAATACCTGGAGAGAACCCAGGCAGACACTGGAAGAACATTCAAACCCGCACAGTTATATAGTTAATTTGTACATTAAATTTCTTTATGATTTTGTGTATTTTTGTGCATTATTTTGTGCATACAAATTAATTTCAGGTACGTAATTTTCTTCATTATTTTGTCAGTTTTGTGTGTTTTCCTAATTATTTAATTCATTTTGTTTATTATTTTGTAAATTTTAATTTATTTTGTCTCTTATTTTATTATGTTTCATTCATTTTGTGGATATTTTGTTCACTATGTTGATTTTTATGCTTATTTTTTTATGTGGATTTAATGAAAATCAAATTTGATGTTATTTGTTATAGGCTGCAGCTTATCATCCAGGTTTAAAGGGTGGAAAAATCAAATAGCTATTTTGTGTGTTTTTTCTTTCTTTTTTAGTTTAGGTCCGTAGGAGGTGGCAAATTACTTTTTTGAGTTTTGAGTCACAAAAGTGTAGGAAACACAACCCACAGATGACTCCGGTCCGGTAACTTAGACCATCCCTTTTGTGTGTATTTTAAATTTCTCCTATAGCTATGTGGGATCATAAGGGCTGTAAAGAATGAACGTAAACACTCAACATGTCCTAGTTTGTCATAGATGTATTGTACTCCATGAATGTGACTGTTTAAGGACAGAATTGGTTTTCTTTGTAGGGTCAAATCCTGCAATCTTGTTAGTTTCAGTACAGTTTGCAAACCCAGGAACACATCACACACTGCGCACAACATTTCACAGAGCATACTGTTGCCTGCAACACAATGGACTTTTGTGTTTGACTCTTTCATCCTCAAGATTTTTAACGTCCCATACTGCACTTCCATTCATCTACTTCACATACTCACTATTGTTAGTACGTAAGTGCATCCATATTAACACAACAGAATGCAGTGCAGTGTTGGTACACAGTGTCAGAAAGTCAGTACTGGACACTTCAATAGTTGCCATCATGCCTACACATTGCAGAAACAAGAAAAAGTGTGATTATATGACAGTGCCTGAACCCATTTACTTGAAATTCGCCATGTTTTTTCACTCCTTTTAATACCGCCATCCTATCTGCTGCAGGGATGGATGGTGCTACTGCTTGTAACAAGAAGACTTTGAAAAATGACTCAAAATTCTTCTATTTGACGGCTGCCTTTTTTCGGCAGATACCTTGCTGTGGTGGATAACTGAACAACCTCTAGTTGGTATTACTGCACAGCATCCTCCCCAACTTCTCAGTATCAAGTGACATGTTAGATTTCAACATTTACATTGGTGCTTGAAAGTCTGTCAACCCCCTAGAACGGCTGCATCTGAGCCATTGATATTAATGACGGAGCCGTAAATACTGAATTACAGTGGGGACAATAATTATTGGGAAATGTAAAAATGTGCAAGTTCACCCATTTAAAAAGATAAGAGAGGTT
>JAQQAE010021738.1:0-10398 GCA_029823295.1 Pseudamia nigra | reverse complement strand
TGTTGGTTTTTTATTTGTCTTGAAAAATGAACCGAATAAATTTTGTTTAAAAAAAGAAAAAAAAAATGAGCATAAGTAAAGGAATCGTAAATTTAAAAAATGTACAATATTAAAAAACATCAACAAATACACAACATAAGGAACAAAAATGAACAAAACAATCAATTAAATGAACAAATATGCTCAAAATCATCAATAATACTGAACCAAAATCAACAAAATGCACAAAAAATTATAAAAAAAAAAATTTAAATGTAAAATTTAATGAATAGCATTGAAATAAATCTACAAATATGCTACGAAATGTGGAAAAATGAACAAAACAATAGGGTAAATTAACAAATATGATGAAATTAACTCACAAAACTGAACAGAGACAAACAAATAATCAAGTCAATTCATAAAACTATACAATACAATTAAGAAAATAAAAAAGCACAGCACAAAAATAGGGGCAAAAGAAAAATGACAAATTTGATTAAAAAAAAACAATAAAACTGAACAAAAATTAATGCAATGAATTCTACACCATTATGTCACTCACTCTTTATGACAAACCTTTTTACTTTTATTTATGAGTACTTCCACTTCAGTGAGTACTTCCACTACTTGAGTAATTAAAGTTATGAAGTAACAGTACTTTTACTTTTAACACTAGAAAAAGCAGGTTTCAAACAGGTTTTATTTCTATCCAATCACCGTGCGCTTTCTCCTTGCTGAGCTCATGCAGGAACTGAGCAGCAGCAGGAAACAGTGAGTGAAATCAAGAAGAAAGAAAGAAAGAAAGAAACATCACAGAAATATCACACACTGGAGCCAGTGAGTCGGATTTGGATAAAAGTTTAAACATTTTCTATGCAAACAGACAGGTATTGGCATATAAATGTAGTAATATTAGAGACCCGTGTCTTTGTATGGCAGATGCACCAGGTGATGCTTTGAAGGGAAGAGAGAAAGGAGACAGGAAAAAAGGAAGTAGAACCCACAGAAGTGTGAAAAAACACAGTATTTCTGGCCTGTACAGTGTACTATGGCACAGTCACCTGTGGACGTCGGAAAGCACAGTGGTTGCTAGATTTGCATGCATTTGCAGCCAAAATGGTTGCACAGTACAATATTCCTACAGTACCTACTATACCTGAGATGTCTATAAAATTGCAGTCTATGCCAGCCTTGCAGCGCTTTGGGTGCCTAGAAAAGCAATATATGAATCCAATCCATTATTTTTATTATTAAAATGAACAGAAGAAAAAAAAACTATCAAGGAAATTAACAGACACAGACAAAATATGGTACAACATTATCAATAGTGAACAAAATGATCAAAAATTAATGAAACATCAAGAAAGTAATCAAGTAAATGAATATGAACCTTAAATCCAGTTACACTATTTGTCCAGATGCTGTTCTTTGCATGTGCTGGGTCTTTATGTTGCAGAAACAATCTATGACAATGTTTCAAGGAGGGCAGGCATAGCTATAAGTCAGTTCTCTAAACTCCCAAGATGAAGAGAGTTCACAAACTACGTCCACATCCTCCGAATATGTGTCAAGCAGTGACTCCCTGAGCTGAAAACCACACCTATGGAAACTGCAACCGTAACAGACAACATTATCTCTTCTGGCAACTGGGTTGAAAACCAAAAAATGTTTCAACTTGCTTTTCGCTATTTTTATAATCGCAACAATGAGCAGGATGAAGAAAAGCACAAACATAATTCAAAGGAGCACATGCCACTGCAGAGACAGAGATGTATTGTATGATTGGCTGAATCTGAAAACGGCCCTGAGGGGCAGCTTCCATGTGGCCTCTGACCTCCCTGGCTGTAAACTTAGAATAGCATGGGGAAACTGTCAGAGCTTCTCTATCACATCCGTTTCTGTAGAATAATTGCTACTTGTTCTCCGTGGTGACATAGGTCATCAGCAAGTCAGAACGGAAGCTCTCCCACGGCAGATATTTCACGCCTGCCAGTGGAGAACTCTTTATCTCTGCTTCTCTATTAAAAAAGATGTCTTCTTCAACGCGGCAGCTGGACACTGCACGAGTGTTCATCCCTGCTTGACTGCTTCTTTTTTTTACTCTTCTTTAATCCACTCATCCTCAACATGGCCTTCATACAGTAACGTCTCTTTTCTGTTCCAAGGCTGCATCAAAGGGGACGAATCGGAGGAAGTCAAGAAAGCATATGTCGCCCACCGCATAACCCTCTGGCTAATCCCTCAATGAGGGACAGTTTCCCATGACAGGGAAGCAGCTGAAGGCTTTTTAGTGACACATTTCTGCAGACGTTTCATCGTCAGAATGTGCTGGTGGCCTTTTTCCCTCTGCCTGAGTCTGACCGTTCCAGTCGACCGATTGCCTTCACGCTGTCGTGACCCCTCGGTCTGGCATCCAAACCGAACCCTGCACTCAGAACGCTCTTTAATTGGTCCGAACCGCTTATTTGGCTCAAACAGCTCGGCTTCCCCACAGAATGTTCCGCCGCCACTTTGCCACAGTAAAGAGTGGCTGGGAGGAAGCAGCGGGCTGTGGGCGAGGTTGGCATCGGCAGAAGGCCTCGGAAAGCAGAGGGTCATACATGGTGCGGTCCCAGACGAGCAGATGGGTTCGTCAGAGGCAGACTCTGAAAAAATCAGTTCTTCTGAGCAAACAAGTGCCTCTAAGCAGAGCTGGGTTAATGTGTACACTGTTTCCAAAAGAATTGAGCTGCTGCGTCACAAGTACCGGTAAACAAATGCATAATGGGATGATTTGCAAAGTGCTGAAACCCTGTATTTAACTGAAAATTACACAAAAACAAAGCTTCACTCATTTAATTGCCAGTAACACATTTCAAAAAAATTTGATGCAGTGCTGAAAAAACTGAAAAAAAGAAAATGAGTCAAAAAACATACCAGGTGGAACATGTAACAATTAATTAGGTTAACAGGCAATAGGTTAGTATCAGTACAGGGCACAGGTGTGTAGTACTCAGTTACATTTACTCCTTTACATGCACTTGAGTAGTTTTTTTCCCAAAAGATTCAAATAAAAATTATTGATCAAAATGAGTAAACTAAGCAACAAAATGAGCCCACATTTACAAACATGATTAAAAAAAAGAACAAAATCAATGAAATAAGCAAGAAAATTAACAAGAGAATGAACAAAAAATCAACTAAAAAAACAACAAAATGAACAAAATAATAAAAAAAATGAACAAAAGCAAATTCACCAGTTATTTGTTTGTAAATGGTCTTGCACTTATATAGCGCCTTTCTACCCTATGGCACTAAAAGCACTTTACACTGCTTTCTATTCACCAGCCACACACACATTCATACACCAGTGACACTCACTGGGAGCAACGTGGGGTTGCTCTTGCTCATGGACACTTAGACTGTGGACATGAGAAGCCAGGATTTGAACCGCTAACCCTTTGGCTCCTGGACAACCCGCTCTACCTATTGAGCCACAGCCGCCCGTTTGTACTGCAAACATGCAGACAGTTAATACAGTTAATAACTATATTTACAGTATATGTCTTTTATAGATTAAATGCAGAACACGGAACAGGGTCGAGTTGGTTTTGATTTGACTGTTACTTTTCTGGCCTTTTGTTGCCACTGTTCCACCTTTTTTGAGATGTGTTGCTGTTGTCAAATTCAGAAGGAGGTAATACCTTCCATGAAATGTTAGTGTCTCAGTTTTTAATATACATGTACAATATATTTTTTATGTTCTATGGGGAATAAAGCATGGGTTTATAAGATTTGAAAATCATTGCATTCTGCTTTTATTTACATTTTATTTACATATCAACTTTTTTGGAATTGTCGTTAAAATTTGCTGGAGAAAACTGAGTCCAAAAATGAACAAAAAATGTATGTAAAATAGAATAGAATAGAATAGAATAAATCTTTATTGTCCACCACAGTGGAAAATTGTCTTTGGCTCACCAACACACAAAGCACAATAACAAACGTAGACGGTAAATAAATAAATAAATTACAGATAAAATGCAAATAAATATAGTATAGTAAAGCATAATATAAAAGAGCAGTTCATGTGTCTATCTGTGGAGTCGTCACTTTGTGTAGTTCAGGATACTAATTTGGAATAAAGGTTTTTTTTTAAAACTCTTTTAGCCAGAGGAACTCGATAGTGTAAAGTTGGAGGCTTAAATTTAAATATAAACTGTTACTATTAGACACTGTACATCAATATATCTCTCAGGCCAATATCGTTATAGACTTTTTAATATCTTTCTGCTATTTCTCAGCGACCTCCTCTCGGAAACAACACAAAAAAGCCCAAAAAGCTGAAAAAAGACCCATTTTACAGATTTCCACTTGAGCAAATGGCTTGTTGCTGCACATTACAGTCTCGGGTTTATTGAGCCATAAACTTTTCATATGCAATTTCAAATCATTTTCTATTATTTCTCTTTATTTGTGCCGAACATATTTTTCTCACCTGCCATCAGGTGAAATACGACAGCTCCTTTAAAACTCAACAGACGGTGGGATTTCAGCAATTTTATCACCTACTTTTATTTATAAAATGGCTTTGACGCAGATCTAATGAACTCGGGTATGACATGTAAACAGACTGTGAGATGATAAAACCTACGACAGACAGAGAAACAAATGAAATATCATCAGCTCACACAGACCTTTAGTGACATTACAGTTGGAAACACTGGAGCTTCACTGTTGACTAAAAAGTGGTATTTATGTAAAGCGGAATGATCTTAAGTCTGAGGAGTTTTATTGATCATTTTAGATTTTTATATGTTTTAAATGATGATATTAGATTTGAGAGTATTATTCATGTGTTTCTGCTAAGGCTCGTTTTCTATGTGCAAATAAGAAAAACAGCCCAATTTGAGATGATGACTTGGTATAGAAGCTTGAGATTGGTTTAAACTGCCCTCGGCGCCATCACCAAAATGTTCAAATCTGCTGTTATTTATTTGTAGAATTATCAGAAGCTAGTTCCTTTTAAACAATGCAAATGAAAAATTGTCACGTTTACTGTTCAGCTTGATGATGTCAACTGCTGGAATATGTTTGAAAAGCAAAAATAAATTAAAAAAACCCTTCATCTTCCAAGGTCAGGGGTGTTTAGCCTGTGGCTGCAGGGCCACATGCTACGCTTTATCCCCTCCCCAGTGGCCCCTGCGTCTTTGTGATGGATGTCACATATTGTAGTAAATTAAAAATGAGGAAAATAAGAAACAAATCAGAAAGAAGAAAAATGAACTAAATAATGAACAGAATTTAATGCAAAACTGATTCAAATGATCCAGAAAATGAAGTATAATAAGAAATGTTCTGAAATAAATGGGAAATCTGTGGAGATTAAAACAAACCTGAGTAATCAGAGAAATGAATGTAAACAATCACAAAAATAGCAAATCAACTGAATGAAAATAGATTAAAACAATTAACAAAATATTCAAGTGTATAAAATAATTTTAAATAGTGTATACAAATGAATATAAACATGAAATTTAAAAAAAATAATAAGCTAGAAATTTAAAAAAAAAATGAACTGAAAATAACCAAATAATTTGCAAAATGAACAAAAATGTGCAAAAAAAGAACAAAACAATCATTGGATTGAACAATAAAGAGCAAAATCATCAAGATATGAACAAAATGTTTTTAAAAATCACCAAACTGAAAAAAAACTTATTAAATTGAATAAAAATGATCAAAACCATCAAGGATATTAATAAAATAAACAACATAATAACTAAATGAACAAAAATATTAATTAAACTAAACAAAATGAGCAAAACCACTGAGGAAATGAATAAAAATTGAAAAAAAAAATTAACAAAATACAAAAATATCAACAAAATGAAAAAACAAAATTGACATCATTTTCAGGCTTTTTCGCTCGTAGAGTGTTGACCCCTGACCCTGGTCATTAAGGGATAACACCACCCCCTTTCCCGAAAAGTAGCGCCACTGAGAAAAAAAATGTACTCACAAAACACCACAGGATAATTTGCAGAAAAATGAGTTGCATATTTAATTGAAAAAGCACAAAGAAAACAGATCAAATGTACATGTAATTTTCAAAACACCTTTCAATTTCAATTCTTCGGGTGGGGTTTTAATGTCATGGAAGTCATGTAATTCTGTTTGCATTTTAATAGTGGTTTATGTTTTATGTGGTGTTTAGCAAAGAAAGATAAAAATAATCCTCTGTGTGCATGGCTTTCTCTCCACTCTCTCATTATTTCTTCAGACCAGCCCCTTTAAAAATGAAAGGTTCCATAGATTTTAAAGGAAAAATGCAAATGAATGAATTAACCTTACAATGTTCCTTCACATGCCATATAAACCACATATGAGCTTACTGTCTACAATGGAATAGGCTCAATATGTTGAAAAAAAAAACATATTTCGTTCCTCTTTATTTTCCTTTATGCTGCGGAAGTTTCAGGTCTTGAAAACTCCAAGACATTATTCAAACATGATCATTTACTTTCAGAAGATAGCGCTTAACCTGCCCCAAAACCTTCTAATTATCATGTTTCATTGACAACAAGTGGCGACAAATATTTCTCAGAATTATTTAATATTATTTTATATAAGTCAAAGTATTTGCAATGTTCAACTGTTAAGACAATATTTGAGGTTTCCCCAACACTTCTGAGTCCTAAATACAAATTCTCAGCATGAGCATCGAAGTTGTTATTGAGGTTTACACCCTGTAACATGAGAAAGATGTTGTGGTATTATGTACTTATTAATATTTGTGTATCACACCGAGACAGCTGCCAGTGGCTAAAAATACTTATTGTTCTAAAGTGTTTAATAAGTTTTGAAGCTCTAGTCATGTCAACATGCTTTAAAAGGTAACAGAAAGATAATATTTTCAGCTACCGCACGTCTCATTTGGACCTTCGGTGTAATCTGCACATCTCGTCAAATTCCGGAGCACTGATTCATCAAGCAAAACCTCATACTTTCCTCATACCTGTCTCCAAGCCAACCTGACTGTGGTTGTAGACGCTCAATCCTGCCCTCTGTGCCTCTATGGCTTGAAAAATTAAATGCCAGGCGAGCATGGGAACGTCGTCATCATAACACGCACATCAGAGAACATGAGGGAGCAGATCCAGCTGCTGTTTTCTGTGGCTGGTAAAAAGGAGGATGAGGGATCTGCTGTGGTGACTTTTAAATGCCCGGTGACACATGTGGTCCCTTAGCTGCAGGTTGAATACCCCGTGCTATACAAATGATTAATGTTATGTGCAAAAGGAGAATTGTTCTCTCAATGACCCTATGCATTCCACCAGATTATAACAATTATGCTAATTTACATCTGTAGTCACAGACACAAAGCATATAAATTTGCATACTTGTAAAGTGCAGTAGTACAGTGTACAACATTACACAGACAAAGGAGTAGTAGAGAAGTACATAAAGCATACATACATAGACTCACACTTATAATATTTAATGCTGGTACTGTTGGTTGTGTAGGAGCCACGCTTTTAAGATGATAGTCGGTGATGTTTTTGATGCTGTCTGGTCTTCTGTCCCAGTCTGTAATAGTTCTATATTAGAAGACAGATTGTCCAAAGATGGAATGTCTTTTAGGGACAATGTAATCTCCCCTTGAAGCTGATCTTGATGATCGCAGTGACTTCTCTGACCTAAGCTTCACAAACGACTAAAAAGCGGAAGGGGGCACATTGTCAATGATTTTGTGCACTGAGTGGGTGCTTGTGAATGCAATTAAATTGTGAAAACTCAACATTTTGTATTTGACCAAGATGACTCAAGACCTTGAGAGCTTGTCCACATAAAGATTTCGAACAGCTCAGAACAGTTTATTTGCCTGAGACCAGCAAGATGTACAGTTCAGGATGGATGATAAAATCATGGCATTTAGGTATCAACTCTCTGGGGCCCCCTATTGGCCTGAGGCCCCAAGCAGTAACCTAATTTTCCTGGTGACACGAAGCGCCTCTGGTCCTGAGTCAGGTTTCTTAAACTGTGGAATGTCTTAAACTGTGGAATCACAATAGCATATAGTAAATTGCTGAGCATGAGCATTTTGTATTTACATTGCTGATGCAATAATGGCTCCTCTCCTAAATGATAAAAAACTCCCTAGTTTGTGTGACAGGAGTGATGATCAGCGGAGCAACGTTTGTACCATCCTTGTGACTACAGGGGCTGAAGAATGGGAGGAGTCTGTCATTGAAGCTGCAGCCAGTAAAGGAGTAGATGAGAGCTGCAACATCAACATCGTAAAAGGAGACCAGACCACTCATATAATCCACAAACACCCCCACCTTCTGAGGTTTACTGTTCAGAGAGAGATGGACAGGAGGGCCAGCACCAGCTATGTACTCATTTGCATTTTTCAGCCAAATGACCCAGTAACCATTCTGAGGACTTAGGGTGATGCTTCCCTTCCTCTTGATCGACTTGTAGGCCACTCCCAAAGCCCACTCAGTCTTTCCTTTGACCTGGACCTCGAAGTAAAATCTGCATGACAAGAAAGTCTGTCTTCCCAGGACAAACATATGATCATAAAATCTCCAAGGGTTGTTTGGACGATCCTCTTTAACGTAACCTTCCATGACCTGTTTCTTATCTTCAGACAGGCTGAGTTTAGGATGTGCTGTATTGGGATCCAGAGTCACGTCCACTGCAAACTGACTAATTGTCTTCAACACAGTCTTTCTGTATAGCAGATGCTTTTTCTCGTCACTAATTTTGCCCTCCAACTGAGTCACAGCTCTCTCCACAGTTCCCTCATGTGATGGACAGACTGTGACATCTGTCCACTTCTTCATGTTTGGAGACAGTTTTAAAGCCGTGAATGTTTGTAGAAAATGTTGTTGGTCTTCAGAATGTGAGAGCTGCTCCATCTCATTGCTTTTCGTCTGCAGCTCTAAGATTTCCTCCTCCAGCTCTTTGATGAGGTCTTCAATTTGTTTCTCCGTCTTTTTGTGCTCTGCTTCAATCTCCTGAATTAACCCATTCAAACTTCTCCGAACATACTCCATCACAGTGTTAAAGACCTGAACACCCTCTGCTGACTCCTTGTCTGCAGCTTTCCTACTGAGCTCCACTGACTTTTTCAGCTCTTTAATCTTCATTTCTCTCTTCATAATCATCGTCTTCATTTCAGCCTCTTCCTTCTTCAGTTCTTCCTTCTGTCCTTCATATTCTTGCCCCATTGGAACAATTCTGTGAGCCTCATGGTCTGAAACTGTGCAGATTGCACATACACATGTGCCGTCAGTCTTACAGAACAGCTCCAGAAGTTTACCGTGTTTAATACACATCCGGTCTTCCAGGTTCTCCACGGGTTCAATGAGCTGATGTCTTTGGAGGCCTGGAATTGTCAGATGAGGCTTCAGATGAGTCTCACAGTAGGAGGCCAGACACATCACGCAGGACTTCAGGGCTTTCACTTTGGTTTCAGTGCAGATGTCACAGAAAATTCTTCCTTGTTGCTCGAAGTTAGCAACCATCTCTGAGAACAGGGTGTTGACCTTTAAACAAGGTCTTTTGCGGAAGACCTCCCCACATGTGGGACATTTACAACAGCGTTTTGACTTCCACTGTTCAGAAATACAGTTTTTGCAGAAGTTGTGTCCGCATGGGATGGTGACTGGATCACTGAACACTTCCACACAGATGGAACAAAGAAACTGGTCTTTAGGTTTCTCAGGAACAGTAGCCATGTGTGCACACTGAAAACAGAGATCAGACTGCATCAATGACAGTTGTAGTCTGTCCAGGAGACAACAAAAGGTGAAAGAGGAAACTGACAAATAAAAGTGTCAAGAATCCTGATGTGACAACAGTCACTTCATGTTTTGAGGAAATAAATCTAGCTTTTTTTATTTCACCCTTTAACAGGCATTGTGATCGCACAGTTAAATTGCTCCTATTAAAACTCAGCAAAGCCCACTTTGTCTGTTTTTTCTTACTTCTCTAACTCAATAGAGCGGGAGTTCTCAAACTCCTCACCATGGTCTGGATCTGAGCTGAACTGACACGTTCTGCAGATGGTGAAGTATTGTCCAGGTGTGTGTCCTGCTAAGGTGTCTGCTATGCATGCCTGCCAAATTGTGTCTGCATGTCATGGGAGAAAAGCCTTGTTCTGACTAATAGTTTGAGACTGAAGGTACCAGCGTGGCCACAGTATCACATTAGAGGCTGCTTTCATACCAATAACAAACTGGACTGGTCAGGCAATACAAATGCCCGCTACAAGAAGGGCCAGAGTCGCCTTTACCTACTAAGGAGACTGAGGTCTTTTAATGTAAGCAGGGCACTGCTTTGGACTTTTTTGATACTGTGGTAGCCTCTGCAGTCTTCTATGCCATTGTGTGCTGGGCAGGACGGGGGGGGGGGGGCAGCACAAAC